>JAWNNK010000918.1:0-72487 GCA_035045065.1 Hirtodrosophila trivittata
AAATTAAAAAATTAAGTTTTATAAGATCTGCAAAATAACGAAAAATCTGAAATTTCGGGCTTTAGCCAGATAACAGTGTTAGCTTCAAAAGAAATACTATTTACATAAAGCTTATTTAGTTTAGAGTTGAGCCCTCTAACGTTCTGATAAGTTGTACAAAGAGTTAGTTTTTTGCTACCTTACTAGAGGATGCAGATGAAGTACTAGAAGGATTTAGAGGCAGTGCGATCGGAGGCCGATTTCATCTACTTGACTCAAACTCTTTTATAATTAAGTCTTTCGGCCAGAAGTTTTTGCAACATACATGTATAGTGTTGAATGCTTCCGCCAGAACACTAATTTTAAAAGAGCTTATTGCTCTGGCATAGCTTAATCTAAATTTATCAACAGATAAATCAGATAGTTTTAACTTCGATTGGATGTAGAACTTAACATCATCAATTGAAGTGTAAGGGACAAATGAAAATTTGTTTTAAAATAGGAATAGCTACCAGGGGCTTAGCAGCCCTTATTGCATGAAGGGGAATGGGTACGGACAAAGACTGGGGAGAACTAAGAGCAGTGTTGCTGACCGACGAATCAGTTGCAATCACATTCTTAGAGCCCCTCATAGGAGCAGGCGAGTAGTAACTCGTATGCTTGACAGTATCGGATAAATTAGGGGAAATCGGACAAGGTATAGGTGACTGGTGAGGAGTTAAAAATTGTGGTGTCATCCAAGTTCTGGAAGTCACCATGCAGTTTCGTGAATGCTGCTCGGAGGGTAGTAAAACTCTGTCTTGTCTGCCTCATGAATTTTTGCAAAATTAATTCAGCCTCGCGACAAGACTCGCAACACCACCTAAGTCCAGACTAATTGAAAATATATTCCTTCCTTATTGGTTGCAAAACCAGCACATTTAACATGTGCTATATTGTCACACAACCAACAATAAATTAGTTCAGCCGTGGAATCAGACTGACATTAAAAATTTCTAATACAGCAGACCGACATAATTACAAATGTTATGAAAATTAGAAATGATGCAAAATGAGTCAACAATATCAAATGCCCTGCACAAGAAAGGAAAAAACAAGAAACAAAACTAATGCACGAATACACAAAATCAAAATAAAAACAATTAGCGCTGGGACGCAGTGTTTTTGGAATGTTGCAAGCAATGCAGTTAGAACAAGAATGAGAGAGAAAGAACTGAGGGAGAGCGGCATGCACAAAAAGCAGCAACAAACAGTGTTAGTATGCTTAACTGCATGCAAATAAGAAAGTGCGCTAAAAAGAAACTGTTAGAGAGCGAGAATGCAACGACACTTAAAAGAAAAGCAAAAAAAAACTTACAAATGAGAAAAATATTATTATTAAAAAAGTTAAAATCTACGTTAAGCACTTGAAATAAAAACACAAATAGGCGGACGATGTATCGCACTAAATAAAAACCCACTATGCGAGCTCCCTGCGGAGTGTTTAGTCGCAGAACCGCGTCATACATCACGTTCCACAGCACGGGGCCAGTTATTCTGCGCCTGCGTCGTCCATCTAAGGTATCGATTAGAAGGATCCTATCCGTGAAGTAGCTGCAGATCAGACTTGTGAGGTATTGTGATATTCCCAGCTGAATCAGAGCGTTGACTATTGATCGCCAGTTCGCCGAGCATACAGAGTGGTCTGTATGCCGATGGATCTTCGGGGGGCTTGCTGCTCTTAGGCAGTAAGACAAGCTTCTGCAGTTTCCATCCCCACGGGAATACTCGTCTCTCTATGCAGACGTTATAGAGATCAGCGAGTATTGCCGGCTGCATGGTGGCAAACGTCCTCACCACAAGCGATGGAACTCCGTCTGGGCCTGGCGCTTTACCAGTTTTAATGCGAGATGCTTCCTCAATTATCTCCCTAGTGTCCGTATACTTGGCATCCGCTCCGGTCGTGGCACGTGAAAACCAGACTGCTGGCTGCTCCGGGAATACCGCTTCAACAATAGTGGTGAGTTGCACTGGATCGACTGGCATCGGGCGTCTACACAGCTTGCGCATTACAACTTAATATGCCAGCCCAAAGGGCCTCGGCCTCATCGCAAAGGTCCCTTCAAAAGCGGTTTTTGTTGCGCTTGATTGCCTTTGACAACGCGCCTCTCTTATAACGAAAGTCCTGCAACAGTTGAACAAAGCAGGGTCTGCCACGAGTTAGCTTCACCAGGCGCCGCGCACGTATGCACTCCAACCGGGCCATAGCGATATCCGTATTCCACCAGTAGGTTTTTGCCGGTTGCTCCCTGTGTTCCTTCGGAGCATCGATGCGTCACACACGTTGCTAAGTGCTAGGGCAACGTTATTGTGCAGTGCATCCGCACTGGTCCCCACTTGGGTGTTAGAGATGGATACCTAAAGGGTTTCCTCATCGAGCCTCCATGCGTTGAAGTCTCCAGCTATAATGACTGGGGAGCGGCCCCTTGCGTCTTCTACAATGTCGCTAACTTTGGTGGCGAAGTCGTCCGTTGAGACACTGGGGGCGATGTAGCAACTGTAGACGTATGTCCCGTTCCACTTTGCCCTTACGTATCCGCTGGCGTATGCAATGTCAGTGAGCTGTAGCGCAGGTTATCGACAGCTCCAAATTGCTGCTCCTGAAATAGGGTTCTGCACCCAGGAGCCGTCGTTTTTGCTGTGGTACGGTTCGCTTAGGATGGTAAGAGTGATCCCATTTTCGCCTATATTTTACACGAGGCGGTTTTGGGCAGCTCTGCAGTGGTTTAAGTAAAGTTTCAAAAACTTAATTTTGACCACTATTGGAAGCATTCCTGTATTGAGGGCACGCCTTGCTTAAGGTGTCGTGTGCTGTGGATTGTCCACCTTGTCTAGCGCAAAGTATGCAGCAGGGCGTATTTTTGCAACCTTTGGAGGCAAGTTCATCTTCTCCACACTTGAAGCATTTTTTTTGATGCACCTACCTTGCTTCTGCGTCTGGCTGCTGTGTGGCCGAACTCGAGGCACTTGTAGCAGCGTCTAGGTTCCATCTTACTGCGGATCCTGCACTCTGCCCATTCTACATGTACACTTCCTGCTGAGAGAATTGCATTTGCCAGGTCTTTTTGGAGGATCACAGTGGCTACCTGGGTTCCTCTTTATCCCTTGCACAGCTTTGGGACGGCTTCGGAAGGCAGATCTCCATCAATTAGTGTAAAGACAGCATGTAAGACTTCCTCGGTTGACGTCCACTCGGGTATGTCCCTGAACGCAACCACCTCCTTCTCCTTAATTGCCTTGACCTCCGCTTGGTCACCCAGCAATTCTTGGGCGGCACGTTGCAGCTTGAACTGCGCATCTTAAGCAGTAGTTCTTTTGCTGCCGTTCGTCGCACACCACACACGCTCTCCTTGTACTGCTGTAGTACGCTATTTGTCTGGACTAGCGAAAGCACTTTGGCGTAGTCCGCAGGATCTGCATCGGGTCGCTGTTTGCGTCGTTCTGGCTTGGGTTTGTGCTTGACCTTTTGCCATTTCTGTTGCGGTTGGGATGTTCGCTTCCCAGTTGGCTCCAGTGCCGGGATGAGCACTTGGCAATCTTGTCTCACAGAATCACTCTACTGTCTGTTTGGTTTCATGCGCGGGTTCTTCCGTTCGAGCGTCCTCTTCTCTTTCCGTTGTTCGTTCGCTCTCCCTCGTTGCGACTCGTTCGGTTGGCTTTTAGCCACCACGCTTTTCCACGCTGGTCCAGTCATTTAAGGGCCTTTTTACCGGTGACTGCGGTTGGTTCTCCTTATCTCCTGCGGTATGGTTACACCTCGGACAGACTGTTGCCGCTGTTCCGCGGAGGTGCCTTTTGTAAGCCCTTCATATTTGCTAGTGAGTCCTTCATGCTCTGGTTCACATGTCGGACTGCTGGCTGTTTTTCCGTTACTAGGAAAATTATCCTCTCCAGCACCTTCCCAGCCGTATCGAGGAGGCACATTGACCCGTAGGCGAAACAGTAATCGATCGGTTTGTCCCACACTGATGGAAAGCCCCAATCTTCTAGATATTTGGTATATGTTTCTATAAAAATATCTCCTAGTAATGACATCGCCAACTTAAACGCCCGATTTGGGATGCTGTCTGGGCCAGGGGTTTTTTTTTTTCTGGTCGGACTCGAGATCTTTGGGATTGCCTTCTTACTCTAAAGCAGGCTTTCCAGAGCTGACTGATCTCCTCGTTCCACCAGTAACAGGGCGCTCCCCGCCTGCCTTGTGTACGCCTTGGCATTAAAGCATCACATGCACTTACTAGCTTTCTGGCAAGCTGCTTGGCCATATCTTTGGCAGACGATCTATTATACTCGTTGTGGCTAGGACTCACTGCGAAACTTTGCTCACCCAATACGATGAATTTCGAAGTGGATTGCCATGTGGTGGTGAACTCCACACCGACTCTCCACGACATATTCCTACACCTTGAGCTGCTGACAAAGGTGAGGTCTATGATTGATCCGCTCCCAGCCTTGCAATACGTAAGGTGTTTCCCATCGTTGGCAAGTGCAACGTCAAGTGATGAAAACACCTCCAGGAGACAGGTCTCCTTGGCATTTGTAATCCTACTTCCCCATTCAACATCCCAGTCGTTGAAGTCGCCGGCTATGATTAGGGGAGCTCTGCTACGTGCTTCTTCCGCAATTTCCTCAAGCATGTTTTGGAACTGGTGCAGTTCCCAGCTTGGAAGTGCTTAGCAGCTATATACGGTAATCCCGTTTACTTTTGCCCTGACATACCCCGCGTGGCTAGTATCTATTTCAAGGTAGGGTTTGCGGAGACCATATGGCCGCCTTGAAATTTCTACACCCTACCCACCCGCTATCTCTAACAGGCTTGTAGGGCTCGCAGATTATATCGACATCAGTATTTTTCTCTCTCACTGACTGCATCAGAACATCATGTGCAGCCGCGCAGTGTTTGACGTTTAACTTGATGTACTTCATTTTCTTTAAGAAAGTGCGCTCCTAAAAAGAGGTCACCTTTCACTGCCTGCGTGTGCTTCGCATCATAACTTTTTTCTCTACAGAAGATACAGCTTGGTTCCTTCTGGCAGTCTTTTGCTATTGTTTCTTATCAGGGTTTCTCCCAGGAGCGTACGAAACGCTGCCGCCCCTCTCCTGACAGATTTAACTGGAGTAGGAGCTCCCCTTATTGGGTTCTCCTTACCCTGGCTACCGCCTGTCATAAGCCCTTAAGCTTTTCATAGTAGCTCTCCTTGCTTTTCACCATTATAACAATGGCTTCCGGCCGAGTCTTTTCAGGGAGCACCCTCTAGCTCTTCTTCCGGATGCTTTTTCCCTTTTTGCCCACCTTCTTCCAGGCATTATCCGCCTCACTCGGGGGTGGGTGAGGTGCGGATGGTAGGCCGCGAGAGGCCTGCGTAGCCGGCGGACCTTTGCAGCGCTTCGTTTGCGGATTCAGCACACCTACATCCTGCTTCCTCTTAGGATCACCCACTGTTTTGAACAGTGCTAATGTCTGTGATACCTGGTGCATTTTCACAGTGGCCTTGGCTCTGTCGTCGTGTAGCTGAAAAGCTCCCAACTCATACAGGGCCTTGATGCTTTCAATGCACTCCCGAATGGCAGTGTAGATGGATCGGCGCTTGTACCAATCCTGCATCTCCACTAACAATGCGATCTGCTTACCGAGATCACATAGATACAAGCTTTTCTGGGAGATCAACGGCTGACTCGGCATTGCTTCTGTCGCCTGCTGTGGTAGCGTCTCCTCTCCTGAAGATCTAACAATTCTGCCGCTTTTTGCAAATGGATTGCGGACTTCATTTGAGCATTTGCTCTAATAAAATTCAAAGCTGTTGGGTCCCAACTCACAAGCCGTTGTCATAGGCCGTAATACATTCTCGACAAGATCCCATGGTTAGGTATGCAAGCATTGAAGCCGTGCGAAGAGTTGACACCCGCCCGAATAGGGTCGGGTGTGCAGTGCAGGATCCGCGTTTGTCAGGAGTGTGTCATCTGAGCCTGTACCACCAACGGAACAGTGACTGACCAACGAACGTTCTCGGAGATCTGTTTTGCGAGCGAAGCCGGGTACAGCATTAGCCTAACAGCCATTTCAGCCAGATATCGCTCCGCTTACTGACGTGTTAGAATACTATCGGCCCAGGGGTCGCTAGTTCAGTAAGGGGCGTCCAGTGGTCACTTCATAAGACATACTGGGATTTGTCTCAGACGCCTTCTCGTGCTTATTGGATGCCCACGGGTGTGAGAATACGGACTATCATCATGGCGGAACCTATGCAAATATGCTCTAAGGAACCCACGTCCAGTCACGAGTTGCGTCAAGTAAAAGTCAACCTGTCCGTGACTCCTATTCAATCCACTGGCGCACATCAGGGATGATGCGCCTTGTCCAAACGCCGCTGGCTGCAATACCCCATCTCTCCTGCCACTTTGTCAGAGTGGAGCTCCGTTTCGCTACTGCTGTCAGCTCGGTGCTTATTGTCTTTGCCGCAAGCAAGATCAAGCGGTATCATGCCGGCGAGAACAAGCGCTGCGTCGTTCAAAACTGTGCGAAATGCGCTCACCACCCGTAAGGCGCACGTGCGGTATTTATTTATTCAATGTAAGCTATTAACAGTCGACCTAAATTTGAAAGTTACAGGCGTCTTCAAGCTTTTGCTTTACGGATGGCGATCTGTGGGATTGCCATTCTCGTCCTAGACGACGCTGCTCTAGAACGAGCTGTTCTATTTGTGCTTTCGTCTTTTTTTATCTTTGGCGGTGCATTTGTAGATTGTTGTGTTGCATTACGTGGTGCCGCAACTAGAACAGATTCCAGATGGTGTACAATATGATCTACGTCAGCTTTGTCATTGAGCCTTGGAGTGAGTGCGATGAGAGAGCTTATATATTTTTTGTATTTAATCCAGTCAGTTCTGTATGATGTTAATATGCATGACTGCTCCTCAAGATCCGGGCGCTGTAGATAATTTAGGAGTACGGGTGAGTGGTCAGATGATAGGTCCGAAAGGGATTCCGCGGAAATCAGATTGCGGGGAATATTTTTTGTTATGGCAAAATCAATTAAGTCAGACAGTTTTTTGGGATCTGTTGGCCAGTAAGTAGGTCTACCCGAGGAAACAACGTCGAGCTTGTTACTTACAGTAGAGATTGCGTTATACAGTTGCTTTCCTTTTGGGGTCACAAGACGAGATCCCCAGTGCGTGTGATTGGCGTTGTAGTCACCTGCTGCTATGAAACGTTCGCCTAGGACGTGCTAAAGAAACCCATAAATTCATCTTCGGATATTGTGAAGCGCGGAGGACAGTACACCGCGGCAAGAGTTAGATTACCACTACACAAGTATATATTAATAGATGTCGCTTGAAGGTAATTTTTGGCAAAATCATTGCGAAAAACGTGTTTAATACGGTTTGTCATTAAGATTCCAGAACCACCATGTGCTTTTCCATCTGGGTGATTTGAGCCGTAGAAATAGTAGCCCTGTATTTGGAAGTTTTACTTGCTTGTGAGGTGTGTTTCCGCAAGTAGCATCATCGATTTGCTTATCGTGGAGAAATTAAGTCAGTTCAAGTTTGTTTCGTGAAACGCCGTTGGCGTTCCACAGTGCCATACGTAGGGAAGACATTATTTTGATTGTTGTGATACAAGCATTTGTATCAAAAGATTTTGATTGCGCATGAGGTCTTGCATAGTCGTGTGCATAAATGTTGTTATTCAAAAAAAAAAAAAAAATGGTAAGATCAAACCAAATGCTAGTAAGATAAACGCCCTGTCAGCACTAACTAATTCAGTAGCACAAATAAAGCAGCTCATAGGACTAGCATCCTACTTTCGACAATTTATTCCACGTTTCTCCGAGCAAATGAAGCCATTGTATAAGCTGACATCTAAAAATAATGGTTTTACTTGGAAAGACGACCGTGAACAAATACGTCAATAAATTATTCAGGCTTTTACTAGTGACCCAATATTAATAGTCTTTGATCCAGAACGTCCAATTGAACTTCATACGGACGGAATGCTGTAAAACATTTCCGTCATTACCTGCATTTCCAAAAATTTACAGTGCACACAGATTGTAACTCATTAAACGCGAGTCGTACGAAAATCGAATTATCCCCAAGAATACATAGTTGGTGGGCTTATTTACAATCATTCGATTTCAATGTGGAGTTTCAAGATGACGAGTACGAGATTGTACAGATTGATGGATACACTAAGTTTGTTTATCTGTATCATACCCTAAACTTGGACACAGAATGTTGAATCAAGGCAGTAAGATCAGGCATAACACTTTTTGGAGTACCCAATCGCATAATTGCAGACCAAGGTAGAAGTTTTGCAAGTAGTAAATTTCGAGAGTTTTTTTTGACCATAAAATTGAGTTACACTTGATAGCTACAGGCGCCAGTCGAGCTAATGGACAGGTAGAGCGCGTCATGAGCACAATGAAAATTATGTTGACAGCAGAACAAAACGGGAGAGGGATCATGGCAGGAAGCATTGGGAGATGTGCAATTAGCTATCAATTGTACTAGTAATCGGGTGACATAGTTTAGACCGCTAAAGCTCTTGATAAGCAAAGAAGCCAGACCACTGGGTATGTTACCCATAAATGAAGAGACGAAAGTTAACCTTGATGATGTAAGAACTCGAGCCAAAGAAAACATTGATAAGAATGCAATATATGAGAAAAATAGGGTAGATTTAAATAAGGCGAAAATTATAAAGCACAAGGTAGGCAATCATAGCTTCCTAAACTATGAAGAGCGTCATCAGAATAAATTGGAACCAAAGTTCAAAGGGCCATTCATAGTAATTGAGCTGTTGGAAGGTGATAGATACCTATTTAAGGGCATGACTAATAAAGAATTTACAAATATGCGCACGAAAGTTTGCGGAAAATGCCAGATGAAAGTATTGCATCTGAAATGATTGAAGAGGGTGACTACGGTGAAAAAGACGTAGGTAATCAGAAAAGTACGTAGATCATCGGTCTATCGCTGCCATCGAGGGTGCAATGTTCATGTTGATGAAAAATGAAATTGGATCAAGGCACTGCAGGTGCATAGCATTGCAGAGAGGCGGCAAAAGCCGGTGAACCATGTAGAGATAATATCAATGCCATATTGGCGACTTTCTATTGAAACTGACATTTGGAGAGTTAAAAAACACAAAAAAAAAAGTAGTAAGAGATATAAATTAAAGTTTGATTAGTGATGCACAATATGATGCCCAATCTGATGCTTTCGTGTGAGTTTAATGATACACACAGGACGTGTGATAGTCAGGAAAGCCGTGTCGTGAAGCAGACAGATTAGAATGTTAAGTTTGACATTAACCATATTAAACAACATTGTTAGTCTCAAGTAATTTATAAATAAATGACTATGAAGGAGAATAAGGGAGAATTGTCTTGTATATGCAAAAAGGCGAGGTCCGGGTGGGATGGCTAGATGGACTGAGCGTAGCGCAGTTGCTCTGAAAAAGTCAGTCATGAAAGGCCTACAAAAAAGACAAGTAGGACTCGCTACGTTTTTTTAATAAAGAGACAATATAAAAATGGAGAACGAAAAGAAAATTCCTCTCCGTCATATAAATACATACAAATAATATTTTATTCTTTTAATTTTGTAATAGTAGTTTCATTTTTAATTTTTTGTGTATTTGATTGCTTTTAGTTGACTTTACATAAATAAATAAATAAAAAATCAATGCAGAATGCCCTTACCTTCACTTCAGAACAAGTTATCAAAAATTGGATTGAATCGTTCTTGGACTCAAAAGATAAGCAGTTCTTTTGGAATCTATATGCTACCAGTAAGGTGGGAAAAAATCATATCTAATTATGGCCAATACTTTAAATAATGTTCCTGTACATTTTGTTATTGAAATAATGTTATTTATTTGTTGAAAAATCGATAGTCTCATTACAAAATTTTTATTGCATCCGAAATTTGCCGAGCGTGACAATCGATGATATGGTTTATCTAACATTAACAAAGAAATTTAAATGACCTCGAAATATTTAGTCTAATTTGTACAAATGCTTAAATTGTTAACTAGCTAGTGAAAAGAGTCACTATTGAAGACTGAAGCCGTGCGCAGGTTGATTTTGTTGGTTCTGCGGACTGCCCATTGAGATTGGAGAAGCCAGTAAACCTCGAGTAGTTGAACCTAGGCGGCTGCAAGATTTTTCTAACGATCCTTTGCTTGGATTTATCTTTTTGGCGCACCTTCATGTAGTTTATTCTGCCTTGACGCTCCGATCAATTTGTTTTATGGGTGCCATGACTAGTAAGTTGATTAAACAGTCGATTGTTTTGTGGGTCCCTTCGCGGTTTATTGAATAAATGAGGGGTATTCAAAACGTAAGTTTCCCTGTGTTGACGAATAAATAAAAAACAAGTTTTAGGCTGTAAAAATAAATTTGTTTTATTCTATACCTCTTAAACTATTTGTCTACATAGTCGCCTTGGACATCAATTCATTTTTTGTATCTGTTTGAAAGCTTAAGTAAGCCTTCCTTAAAAATTTGTGCCCATTTTTTTAAGCCACGATTTGACGACTTGTTTGATTTCGTCATTTCAAACGAAGTGCTGGCCACCCAAGCTTTTAACTTTGGGAAAAGGAAATAGTCACTTGGTGCGAGGTCTGGAGAGTAAGGTGGATGGTCAAAAAAATGCTTTTGGGCAGCGTGAAGTCGTTGTTGTTTGTAATTATCGGAAAGCAGGCGTGGGACCCATATTGCGCAAACTTTACTGTAACCAAGCTCCTTCGACTCTACTGTATGGACTGAAGTTCGGTGAATTTGACATGCAGGAGCATCATTTCCAAAATCGTCAATAATCAATTGTCTGTCCTCCTGAATAATTTTTTCAACCGCTGCAATCGCATTCGTCCGTAATGACGCTTTTTGAACGGTTTATTGAATATACAAGGGGTATTCAAAAAGTAAGTTTCCCTGTGTTGACGAAAAAATAAAAAACAAGTTTTAGGCTGTAAAAATAAATTTATTTTATTCTTTACCTCTTAAACTATTTTTCTACATAGTCGCCTTGGACATCAACACATTTTTTGTATCTGTTTGAAAGTTTAAGTAAGCCTTCCTTTAAAAATGGTGCCCTGTTTTTGAGCCACGATTTGACGACTTGTTTGATTTTGTCATTTCAAACGAAGTGCTGGCCACCCAAGCTTTCTTTTAACTTTGGGAAAAGGAAATAGTCACTTGGTGCGAGGTCTGGAGAGTATTTTTCGAGCATTTCAAGAAAACTTTGGGCGGCGTGAAGTCGCTGTTGTTTGTGATTATCGGAAAGCAGGCGTGGGACCCATGTTGCACAAGCTTTACTGTAACCATGCTTCTCCGACGCCATTGTATGGACTGAAGTTCGGTGAATTTGAAATTCAGGAGGCATCATTTCCAAAATATTGTCAATAGTCAATCGTCTGTCCTCCTGAATATTTTTTTCAACCGCTGGAATCGCATCGTCCGTAATGACGCTTTTTGGGCGTCCAGCACGCTGCTCATCGTGCACTTCTGATCGTCCATTGAAATATCTTTACCATAAATAGACACCAATTCACTGTGAATCTCATTACCGTTTAACCCTTTTGCAGTTAAAAAACGAATAATCGAACGTAATTCACAATCGGCCACGCTTTGCACTCCATGATTTTCGAGCTCGTATTACTGAAAACAGTATTCTTGGTCACCAAAACTAATTTCGTTGTTTTCGGTAGAGCCTATACTGGAACTATGTTCAGCTAGAGTCCACTAGGTGGCGTCTGGGTGAAACGCAAGACTAGGGAAACTTACTTTTTGAATACCCCTCGTACATTGACAGTGGAGTGTGCCAAATAATATCCGTTCGTTTGATTTTGATAATGTCATTTGTCTAGAACATGGTCGATAACTGAGTTACTATTCTTCAGTTCGTTAAAACGGATGAGCGGGAGGACACTGTTTTTTTATTGTACACCCATGCTGATACACTGATTCTTAATAGACTCTGTCTGCGTGTATTTGAAACCTGTGAGCAAAGCTTAGTACTGTTCTTATTTGCAAAAAAGAAGAACTCATGCTTGCCGCTGTGCAGATGACACTGACTAGAAAAAAAACTTTATCGTTGACACAGTCTGACTCTAATATAAACTTTACTGATGGAGTAGTCCTCGATTTTTATTTAATTGCTCATATAATACTGCTTTGTACTTATTTTTAGTACTTTTATAGGAGGTTCATAAACTTTGGTCTTATTGAAAATATTTTTTGCACTTTTGTCAACATTTAGCGTTGCTTCGTCTAATGTTTGCAGCTATAAGTAATAATTATTTCGAATTAGACCTTTGCAGAGATAAGAAGTCTTCACGCATAGTCCCAGTTCGCGCATTCAAAACCTACCGCGAACCAATTTCTGACGGTTAAACAAATAAATCAAAGAACTTCTGGTTTGTGAAAAGGCAAAGAGTGTCAAAAACACAACTAATATAATAACTGTAATTCTCTGTTGAGATGGGGTCTGAAGACCCACCAGACAGAGCTAAGATATTGCTCCAGCCGAAATTTTTAATCATGAAACGCAATGAACTATGGAAAATGTTTCACCGTTCCTAATTGAGAAATGTATTGACCTCACCTGCAATGGAGAAGTATTACTCGCCAAAAAAAACCAGTGACGGAAACCTCTTCATTAAGACCAAGAACGCAATCCAACCCGATAAATTACTGACGAAGAACTTATTGGATTTTTCCCCTTTACAGTAACGAAACACCATACACTCAAAATCTCTGAAGGTGTTATCTACTCCATTGATCTTCGTTCTCTTAGCTAAGAAGAAATCAAAACGGAATTAAAAGCGCAAAACATATGAGCCGTCAAAAAATATTGAAAAAGTTAGCGGTGAATTAAAAGCAATGGGTCTTATCATCCTTACCTTCGCCTCTCACTCTACACCAGATAACATTAGAATTTGATATAAAATGCTTAAACTTCGCACGTACATCCCACCACCTCCACGATGCAACAATTGCTTTCGTTACATAACATAACTTTGTCGAAGCAAGAAAACATGCATCAACTGTGCCAACGAATTTCACACAGATCCAGATTCCAAGGAACTATGTAACTTAAACACATGCTGTGTCAACTGTATGGATAACAACCTCCCGGTTACCAATCATTCATCAGTCTATAGGAGATGCCCCGTCATTGTGCAAAATCAAGAAATTCACACTATTAAAACGTTGGAAAAATTAGACGCAAAAACAGCAGCCAACATATAAAAATCTAAACACCCACATGATGGATCTTTGTATTCTAGCGTAGCTAAAATGAACTCCACTTACCATTTAAATGTCCCCAGCGCCAATGGGACAATTACTCACTCTTCAAATGTTAATTCTAATATCAATACAGACACAACACTTAAGATTATTTCTTATGCAGACCAAACACAATATAATGAAAGCGTAATTAATACCGATAATAAAAAACGATAGGCAAAAGGAATACCCAATTATCTAAAATTTATAGTACCTACGGTTGTCAAATATCCCCTTTCGACTTTTTGACTTTTAAATTTCGCGGATATGTACAGAGCGATACAGTCTTGACATAACCTACAAAAAAAATCATGAAAAACATCGAGTTAGACCGGCATGTGACATCTGGTGACATCGCCCAGGAGACGGGAGTAAGAAAGAAAACCTTCTAGACCGAATCAACGCCTGCGTTATGCTGCTGAAGCGGACCATTTTTAAAGCGGATGGTGACTGGCGACGAAAAATGGATCACATACGACAATATCAAGCGAAAAATGCCGGTGAATCGTCCCAAACAGTGGCCAAACCGGGATTAACGGCCTGGAAGGTTTTGCTGTATGTTTGGTGGGATTGGAAGGGAATCATCCACTATGAGCTGCTCCTATATGGCCGGACGCTTAATTCTACCATCTACTGCGAACAACTGGACCGCTTGAAGCAGGCGATCGACCAGAAGCGTCCAGAATTGGCCAACAGGAAGGGTGTAGTGTTCCACCAGGACAACGCCAGGCCATACACATCTTTAGTAACTCGACAGAAGCTACGGAAGCTCGGATGGGAGGTTTTATCGCATCCACCATATAACCCGGACACAGCGCCAAGTGATTACCACCTGTTCCTGTCCATGGCGAACGCCCTTGGTGGTGTTAGGTTGGCCTCAAAAAAGGATTGTGAAAAGTGGCTGTCCGAGTTCTTTGCAAGTAAAAAAGACAGCAACAGGTTCTACAAGGGTGGTATTATGAAGTATCGAACAAAACGGCGCATATTTGAACTAAATGCGATCACTGTAACACTTTTTTTTAAGCATTGAATAAAGAGCAAATAAGCGGAAAGGAGATATTTGACATTCTTATATATTGAAAATTTAATATAACTTATCATATTTTTAACTATATTACAATGGAATATAAGAAGTTATATAAATAACTATAGGGAATTTTAAATATTGATTATAAATAGACTTCAAAAGCTTTTCAACCTTATTTTTCATAACAACATTCCACAAGCATATAAATTAAGTATTCTCATTCCGATTCAAAAACCAAACTCCGATAACACTCATCTCAAATCTTTTCGTCCAATATCCACTTACTCTTGTTTTGCAAAGGTGCTTGATAGGATGATAGCAAAAAAGATCTGGTAATTTGTTGGCAACAACAAACTTCTTAGTAAGCATCAATTTGGATTCCAATATGGCAAATCTACTGTAGAAGCTCTACTCATGATAGATCATCTTGTTAGCAATTCATTCCAAAAACGCAATCATATATCAGTCATTTCACTAGTTTTTGCGAAAGCTTTCGACAGAATTGGCATACACACAATTTTGGATCAGCTGGCCGACTGGAAAATGTAAAAAAATTAATGAATAACCGGAAAATTAAAGTTAGAATTTCAAATGTATACTCGGACACTTTAGTATTATTTAACGGTATTCCACAAGAATCTCCTTTATAAGTAGTTCTGTTTACCATTGCCTATAACAAAGTTTGCGATATAATTAGTTTTTATAAAGATTTATCATTTTGTGCATACGCTGATGACTTTAACATTTTAAAACCTTTCGTCAAAACTAAAACTTCGAATATTGACTTCAACAATATTTCAATAGATATTCTTGAATGGTCGAAATATTCAGGCGCGTCATTGTCAACAGTGAAATTTAAACATATCCACATCTTCCGCAAAATCGATTGCAAGTGCAAGCTAATATCTAACAATTTTAACATCAGTAATGTAGATTCACTCAAAATCCTAGGGCTAACCATCAATTCCAAATACCGTTAAAACTCCCACATCGATCCAGTGTCAAAAATGGTTTCTCCTTTATACCCCCTAAATTCAGCACTTGAAAAAAACCACCGTATTGGAACTTTGACAACCTATCCATTGCCCTAAGCTTAAGCCAAAATAAAAAGAGATACACCAGCCCAGAAGTGTTCCAATAACTTTTTCTTGCAATTAAAGACTCGCTTAAAGATTTTAAATTCATCTACACTGATGCATCAAAACTAAAAGAAAACATAAGCTTTAGTATTACAACCACAGACAGTTGTATTGCTAGATCCATCCTTCCAGCCTATACTTCAGTATATTCAGCAGAGCTCATAGCAATCAAAAGCGCAATCAAAAGTCTGTATCGCAATTAAACACAAAATTTGTCGTTTGTACAGATGTTCAGAATATTCTCAATCCCAACACCCAATGCGTATACTCAAAATACATCTAAGGTTCGCTGATGCAACTGCTAAAGCAGCTTGCAAAGAACCTTTGGTCGCAACAAATAATCTTAATCACCACGACATGAAAAGAGTCTTAAAAGCTCATTATGACAATGAATTCTATTTTTCTTTCTCAGAAACAACTTCGTGGTACAAAAACATACACCGCCACAAATCAGAAATACCACTGTGGGCAAAAAGGTGAATTTGCAATTTAAATTTTCGTGGTGTGGTGCACTATGAATATTATTTGAGCGGAGTATGGGCCAACAACTCTTGGTTTTTGCATCACGATAATGCACCGTCTCACACTGCACTCGTTCTTCGTGACCATTTCGCCAAAAATTCGACGCATGGCGTTCCGCAACCATCGTATTCGCCTGATTTGGGTCCGTGTGACTTCTGGCCATTCCCAAAACTCAAGAGACCACTCCAAAGAAGGCGTTTCGAGTCGATTGCGGAAATAAAAGCTAAATCGAAGAAGGCGCTAATGGCTATACCGGAAAGGGACTATTTAGCATGTTTCGACGATTGGAAAAAACGTTGGCATAAGTGTATTTTATCCGAAGGTGATTACTTTGAAGGGGATGAAATTGATTTACAAGAATAAATAAAGATTTTTCATTTTACAAACAAATTCACCTTACTTTTTGCTCACAGTCGTATACTTCTTCCAGTATTATAAGATAGACAATCTTAAACGACTAGACATTGTAAAACTCATTAGATTACGCATAGGGCATACAAGGCTTACCCACTCAATTATATATGACAGCATCCAAGCGCGAAACTGTTCCTTTTGTAATGGCAACGAAACTCTTACAATCCACCACATAATTTCTGAATGTTTTTCTCACATTAGAAATTGAATCTTCACCAACTCCGATAGAATAGAACCACCACACATACGTAACGCAGATGCGTTCCATATCATCATTAAGTTCTTAAAAGAATGTAATTTATATCATAAAATATAAAAAAAAAAAAAACATTAACAAAGAACTCAATTTCCCAAAGATACTTGTTATATTTAAGCTCAATATTAAATTATTATTAAATTACATTTAAAATTTATATTTAAGCACTAGATTAAGCTACAGGCCCCTGTTGCTATGGCTTATAAAGGGTGACCCAAAGGGTAAGCAAGTTTTGGTGTCCCAAAAGGTACGCATGTTTTCAATTTGCCGCCATTTCTGCAATAAAGTGTTTGCAATAAAAAAAAATAATTATTCGATAGCTGACAGTTTAGGGTTAGTAAAAATGGATATGATAGAAGAACGTGTCTTCCTTATTGAACAATATTTAAAAAAAAATGAATGTTTGGCGGCCGCAGTTCGAAAATTTCATACCAAATTTTTTTCGAAACTGTGCTTTAACTTTATCAACTGTGAAGAGATTGATTGGGACATCCTATATAATGCATTAAAATTTATAATTGTAACGTAATCTCGTTAATAAATAAAAAAAAAAAAAAAATTATTGTTGCTCTGAAGCTGACCAGAATCTATTATTGTCACTTTTTTATATCAGTTTTGGCGATAAAGTGGTGCCTGCTCTACTAGTCGATCTCTTTATTTTCTTTTTGTTTATTTGACTAATACGCGAAAAAATTTGTCATTGCAGTTATGTGATCGTTAGGATGGGAAACTTCACCAGGCTAACGGAAAGTACATATTTAAGGAACATTTTACCATTCGTGCATTGCTCAATACTGGGCTCAGTTTTACTGTATATTATACGTTCAGCCGTAGATCGACATGGGTAAGTTTTTTGTAGTCTAGCACAATCAGCTAAGTTATTATTAGTTCAATAAAAATTGGTAAGATATAGACTGTTAAGTTAATGAACCTATAACAAGCAAAGCATCTCCGAAAATATATACAGTTTCGATCAGGCACAAACTTCGGTTGACAGTCTGATCCATCTGTCCGAACATGCGTGTGAAAAGCCTCAAAGACTTTAGGAGCTGCATAATCAAATTCGGCATGTTGTTGCCGAATGTACGCACATCAAGTTTATAACATAATATGAAATTTTGTACATCTACCAATTTAAACGCACGAACAAGTAGGCAGACAGGCTTAAAATAAACAAATGGCCTGTTCTTAATCTGTCCGCATGAAGATAAGAAATTCCCTTTTATCAAGTATGCTGTGCATATTCACTTTCTCTATTTTGAGCAGGCTAAGACGTTATTTTCGTTAGGCACAAACACTAATACATATACACACAGAAGCAGAAAACACAGTTTCAATTGAGCACAAGAAAATCAAGTAGAAATAAACACGAATTTAAAGTTAAAAAAAATTTGCGCAGTGTTTTCAAAAAATTTTAATTGTCCTATACTCAAAAATAGGAAGCTTGTAACAGAGTAGACAGGATTCCAGGCCGGATCAACAAATCATGCAGAAGTGCGGGAGGGACAATTGGATGGCAAGGGCAGCGCATGAAAAAATTGAGATACAACATAAGAAACAGTGCAATAGTAAGTGGAAAATTAATATATTGAAACAACGAAATAACGTAACCAAATATAAAGAACAAAATTATAGGTTGATGCAGTACCTAATTAAATAATTAATTAACCTTATTCTTTTTGTTACTACCAAAGTCATTAGCAAATTTACCGCTTACAATTATCAGTTGATTGAAAAAATTTGTTTCCTTAAGGCTAGCATCGTTAATATTTAAAACCCACATAAAATAATTGAGTTGCGCGTGTTTAATCTATGTCATATTAATTTAAATAGCCAGGAAATCGCATGGTTTAATCTATACCGGTGATAATAATTATTTAAATTAATTATAACAAGCTTGTTCAATACCCTGGGCTTTTAGTTCCTTAACTCATTACAAAGTGAGAGGCAAGTGGTGGTCACCTGCAGTATATTTTGGCTTGCGCCCAACTATTTGATCATATTATTTTATATTAAATATGAAGTAATTTTTGTCTGTTATTTAAAAAAATTGTCAGTTTGACGTTTTTTTTATTTTTTATATATTTATTTATTAATGGTTGTGTAACAATGTAGCACATACTAAATATGGTTACGCAAATAAAGTGAATAATTAATAATTAATAATTAATAATTAATAATTAATAATTAATAATTAATAATTAATAATTAATAATTAATAATTAATAATTAATAATTAATAATTAATAATTAATAATTAATAATTAATAATTAATAATTAATAATTAATAATTAATAATTAATAATTAATAATTAATAATTATAATAATTATAATAATTATAATAATTAATAATTAATAATTAATAATTAATAATTAATAATTAATAATTAATAATTAATAATTAATAATTAATAATTAATAATTAATAATTAATAATTAATAATTAATAATTAATAATTAATAATTAATAATTAATAATTAATAATTAATAATTAATAATTAATAATTAATAATTAATAATTAATAATTAATAATTAATAATTAATAATTAATAATTAATAATTAATAATTAATAATTAATAATTAATAATTAATAATTAATAATTAATAATTAATAATTAATAATTAATAATTAATAATTAATAATTAATAATTAATAATTAATAATTAATAATTAATAATTAATAATTAATAATTAATAATTAATAATTAATAATGAATAATGAATAATTAATAATTAATAATTAATAATTAATAATTAATAATTAATAATTAATAATTAATAATTAATAATTAATAATTAATAATTAATAATTAATAATGAATAATGAATAATGAATAATGAATAATGAATAATGAATAATGAATAATGAATAATGAATAATGAATAATGAATAATGAATAATGAATAATTAATAATTAATAATTAATAATTAATAATTAATAATTAATAATTAATAATTAATAATTAATAATTAATAATGAATAATGAATAATGAATAATGAATAATGAATAATGAATAATGAATAATGAATAATGAATAATGAATAATGAATAATGAATAATGAATAATGAATAATGAATAATGAATAATGAATAATGAATAATGAATAATGAATAATGAATAATGAATAATGAATAATGAATAATGAATAATGAATAATGAATAATGAATAATGAATAATGAATAATGAATAATGAATAATGAATAATGAATAATGAATAATGAATAATGAATAATGAATAATGAATAATGAATAATGAATAATGAATAATGAATAATGAATAATGAATAATGAATAATGAATAATGAATAATGAATAATGAATAATGAATAATGAATAATGAATAATGAATAATGAATAATGAATAATGAATAATGAATAATGAATAATGAATAATGAATAATGAATAATGAATAATGAATAATGAATAATGAATAATGAATAATGAATAATGAATAATGAATAATGAATAATGAATAATGAATAATGAATAATGAATAATGAATAATGAATAATGAATAATGAATAATGAATAATGAATAATGAATAATGAATAATGAATAATGAATAATGAATAATGAATAATGAATAATGAATAATGAATAATGAATAATGAATAATGAATAATGAATAATGAATAATGAATAATGAATAATGAATAATGAATAATGAATAATGAATAATGAATAATGAATAATGAATAATGAATAATGAATAATGAATAATGAATAATGAATAATGAATAATGAATAATGAATAATGAATAATGAATAATGAATAATGAATAATGAATAAAATAATTAATGAATAAAATAATATAATAGCAATTTTGGATCTCGAGAAAAAATGTAAGATGAATATAACTTTTTTGACCCTGGGAGCATCTTTCCAACACCCTCTCCCCTGTGAGTGGCCTAGGCGTGGAGCGCCGGACAACAATAATCATAATCATAATCATATTCATATTCAAGCGTGCTGCCTCAGCAAAGTTTTATTAGTAACTAAACATAAGTACACAATACATGCTGCGCATAGCAGCAGAAACGTATGTATAAAGAGTAAGCATCGATTAGTTCGACACTTCTAACGGATCTGAGAATATGTACATATTGTATGTTGCGCGCAGGCAATAATTATATGATGAGTAGAACACTCGTATAAGGCCTCCAAATCCCATTCCGCCAACCAGCTTCTTGATGTACTTGTCGACTGGGCTATATACTCAGCTTCTGTGCTGCTCAGGGCTACAACACTTTGTTTCCTAGATTTCCAGCTGAAGGCAGCACCTGCTGCAAAGAACGCCCATCCAGTATTAAATTTACGATCAGTGGAATATCCAGCCCAATGCATCCACATAACAGTGTATGTTCTGCCCAGTATTCTTGTTATGAAGCTTCAGCTCTGATGTACCTCTCAAGTAGCGCAGGATACGCTTGGCAGCCGCTTTGTGTTCCTTGTGGGGTTTTGAATTTCTCTGGGCAATCTTTGCTGAAAAATCTAGTATGTCTGGCCAAGTAGTCATCGCCAGATTCAAGAGGGACCCTATCATACTGATAGCTAGTTTGGTTCGCTCGGTTACATTCGTCATTTGTACAGTTAACTTGATGGCCAGCTTCTAATGATATACTATTTTATTTGCAGAATTGCATAAAATATTCATTAGGAAGTGCTTCAATATACTGCTAACTACCAATTTGGACACATCCGGTTTCTCCTTCTCTTTCGATTTCCATACCTAGGAAATGTTTCAATTGACCACCATCGACCACGTCGAACCCTTTGGAAATGAGCATGTTCACCTCGTCCAGGTCATCTTTCTCAGAGCTTGCTATTATCAAGTCATCAACGTACACGACAATAATGCTTATATGGGTTTTAGCTTTGCGTATATATGAACATGACTCACTAGGGCAAGGAGTAAAACCAATTTTTAGTAGTGCAGCCTTCAGCGTCTCGTTCTATTGGCATCCACTCTGCTTCAAGATATAGAATGACTTAGCCTCGTTTTGGATATAGCTCGTCAATAGAACCTTCAGGCTGCCGCTGTATACCTCGTCATGTAAGTAACTAATGATAGTATGATGGTACATGTACATCCCATGTTCAACTGCTAAAGCGATAATCAGTCGAATTGCGGAGTTCCTGGCAACTGGAGAAAACTTACGCAATAATAACACCCCAGCGCTGCGCGCACCCTTGGCCACCAGGCGTGACTTGATGCATTCGATGTTCCCATACTTATCTCGCTTTACGGCAAACACCCATTTGCATCCAATTGACTTCTCGCCCTCTGGCAGATTTACCAGAAACCAGGTATTATTAGCCCGCAGACTATTAATCTCCTTCTGTAGCGAAGCCTTTCATTTGTTCCCATGTTGCGAGCTTAATGCGAGTTTAATGTTTTGAACTGCTATGTCATCAGTTGTAATAACGTTCAGCATCTGGTATTGCTAGCGCGAACGGCAGACCAGTACATATTATTTGTGGTCCTCCAGAACCCCTCTTTAGAACACCTGGACTGTTACCTTGATGATCATCTTACTCTGGAGCCACGTTTACTTAATGTTGTAGTTCAGTAGTCGGCAGACAGTCGGTAACTGGTCCATGTTCAACTTTCTAAAGTTCGTTAGAACACTCATCTACAACTGTTGGAGTGTAACAATCTGACAGTCAGTTGCTTTTACCGCGCCGTCTTCCTTGGAGCATCCGTTTGCTATTAGGTCCTCTTCTATGAATATGACGTCACTAGCTTCGATCACTTTTTGTTTATAAGGTTTATATAGGCGGTATGGCTTTGCCTTCTCAGAATATGCAACCATGATATACTTTTCACCTTTTGGAGAATATTGCTTTTTGTGCGTTTTATCCAGAACATTGGATTTGGCACCAAATTCTCTGAGGTGTCCAACATATGTTCTCTTTCCAGCCCACATCTCAAAAGGTTTCATAATGTGCAGCCTTTGAGAAGGTTGCAGATTCAGTATGATGCAAGCTAAAGCCTACAAAGTGGTTCTCTTGAGAACTGTTGGAATAAAATGAAAACTACAATAGATTTTTGAGTACTTGTTTTTTTATTATTCAAAGTAATCTCCCTCCGACTGAATACACTTACTAGCTCGATCCAATGACATTTCAAATGAGTGTTTTAGCTCGTTGGCCGGAATTATTTTTAGGACGTCGGTGCACGCCTTTTGGATGGCCTCCACAACAGCAAAGCGCCGTCCTTTCATGGATAATTTCAGCTTTCCGAACAGAAAAAAGTCACATGGTGCCAAATCTGGCAAATACGGTGATAGACTGATGACTCTCGTTTCATGTTTGGACAAAATTTCAGTCAGAACCATGCTAGAATATAACGGTCTTGATTTGTGACCGACTCTGACTCAAAACAAATCTTCTGACCCATTTGATTGGAAGTCAAGGCGAAAGCATTATATACTAAATTTCTTGATATTTTCTAACGAAAAATGGACAGCCATAATAAGGAGTGAAATACTGCACCGAAAACCCATAACTAATAAATGTGTTTGCGAACAGATTAATATTATTATTATATTATTATTCAAATTATTGTTTGGATACATAAGCGCGGAATAAAAGACTATCCAGCTATATGCGATGCTGCTGAAATTTAAAAGAACACACGAAAGCACCGATGACACTGTCATGGCTGCTTCTTGTCTATTTTTGCCTTCAGTCGGTCGAGTTGATGGCAGTAAATGTCTGATTTGTATGTTTGGCCATAGTTAAGCAGCTCATAGTGGATGATTTTTTTCCAATCTCACCAAACACACACATTGCCTGCCGTCAATCACAATCATAATCGCTTGATGTTGTCGTACGTAACTCAATATTTTATGACCAATTACCATCCGCGTCAGAGATATTGTAGCAATAAAACAGTCGATCGTATATATACTAGTACTACTACTAGTACTAGTATATACAGCAGTGGTATTCTTCGCGTCACCAGTTCAAAATCGCCGAAACCATTCTTCCGTGGTTCGAGTCGATAGAGGTCTATCTTCCAAAACAGTATTCATCTTTTTGAACGATTTTCTAGCTGTTTTCATTGTAGAACTTTAAACTTTAAAATAGCGTGAATTTCGGAGTTAGCGAACTCCATATTTATACGTTTTTTTAAAGGTATATTTTTCTGTATATTTGTATATTTTCTGCTAGGAACACTGTTGCTTTAACTTATTTATGAATTGCTCACACTATTCTCGTTAATATTCAGAAATTTAGGAATAAACTATTTATTTGAATTTTAATTTTAACCGTGTGCGGTGATGTGCAAAAATCAATAATGCAGCTGTACAGAATTACAAATCCTATGCGACTAGCAGGATACAAAAAAAATTATACAAATCCGTTGTCTGGTGTTTCAAATCAGGTAAATATAAGCCGGAGCTGCACACGTGTTGCTTCTCTCAATCTGATGATCTCCCAAATTGCGCGGCCGAGATTTAACACTACACATCACAGATAAACTGTAACGACTTCAATACAACTTCTTTATGTATGTGTACAACTGATAATTAAAATAAAATTACCTCAAAACATCCCGCCAACCGTGAAACGGTCACATAGTTTACCTAACACAGCATAGCAAATTGGAAATGGGTCCCTTTAATAAACGTGTCGAGGGTTGCACCCCAGCAATTCTGATTTGCCCGTCTTAAGCTTGTTCGACCACGCCACTTAGTAGTTTTTTAGTAGCCTCTATCTTGGTTTTCATCACAAATTAATATCACATATTTGTTTCATTTGGTGACCAAGTATTCCTGAGTCCAACGTCACCAAAAGTTGTCTTTCAATTGTTGGGCTATACGATACTACTTACAAAAGCAGAATATTCCACCCTTACTAGAAGTTTGTGTCGATTTCGTCGTACCCTATAGAATGTAATTAGATGTTACCGGCTTAGCATTCCATTTGCACTTTTCTGCTAACTCTGATTTTATGTGTTGTTGTCCACACCAATAAAATTTGTGGCCATGTCAGATTTAATGACGTTAGAAATACCTCTTCTGTTCATGAAATTTCTTATCGACACGATTCATGATGCATAAAAAAAATAAGTAAAAAATAAATAAATAATAAATGAATAGCTCTGTCTGTTAAAAAATAAATAATGAGCTTTTCATGCTGATGTCCAACAATAAATATTACGGGTCCAAAGTAAAGAACACCAGTAAATGTAAAAGGTAAATTATATGGAGTGATAAGATCCAATGAAAGTTGTCCCATCAATGTTAGGATTGGTTTCGCGCTTTGATTTTTACAGGATTGGCATGATGCCAATGATGATGATGTGCTTAATAATGTGCTCAATAAGCTTTTCGTTGTGGTGATGATATACAATATATCACGATAAAGCCTCACACTTTTCTTGTTATGGCAAAAGTAATTCTGGTTTCAGTATAATCTTTTGTCCATTTCGTGTGCGGCCTATACCTAATATTTTTGATCATTTTAGTAGCTTTGTCTGCCGTATTCAGTTGTGTTGGTACCCAGCGAAAAGCACTTTCGTTTTCGTCTCACTTACATATATGGTCGGATACGGATACAGCGCCAGTCAATTTCATTTGTCGTCTTAATGCGTTGAACGGATGATTACGGTTCGCGAATCTAACTATATGACTGATCGATACATCCTTACGCTGTGACATTCTAATATCGATGTCCTTAACCGAGTGCTGAAAACATTTGCTTGCTAATTATGTCTCCAATGTACCAATGGTGCACATTTAATCTTGCCAGCAAAAACAATAACTGTGTTCTGCAACAGAAAATTTGATGAGTAACATGTTGCAGCCACGGGATAGGCGGGTCAAAAATTGTCTTAATTCCTTACCTATATCATTAGATCAGCCAGCTTGCGAGAAGGATAGTATTTTTTATCATTACCATTTTTGTACATTACTAGACTAAGCAGTTGTCCCTTAGTTTTGCGCCTTGGCCTATATCCTTACCCACATGATTTATTTTTTAGTCAAAAATAAGATTATCCTCTTCCAGAACATGCCCAATATCTCGACCGCTTCGTCTTTTGATACCTTAATTACATACCCTTTGCTAACCAGATTCATTATAGCTTTTTTATATTCAATTTGCTTTCAGCATTGCGAATTTTATTTTCAGTAGCTCATAGTGATTTTATAACTTACGGGTAATTTTACAAAAGCTTTCGGCCACAGAAGCCCAGTTTTGTAAGCATCATCAATCAAAACAGTTCTTGAGCATGATTTATATCGCTTGATTTAAGTATTTTGGAACAGGGTAAGCCATTGAAATTGGAAGCATCAGGCAACCGTGTAACATTTGACAGCGCTGCGAAATCGTCAAATGTCATACTGTGTTGGAAGCGTCATTTAAAGACGATTTTACAATGGAACAATGCACTCCGAAATAAAGCGCTGAAATTGTTCAGCTTTATATTCAAAATAACTTCTCAATTGTGAAAGCGTTCGTTTCGTGCAAAAAATAAAAAGTTTATGAACTCCGGCAATGTTAATAATGCTAATCACTTATCCAGACAACGAAGAAGACGTTCCGAGGAAAGTATTGATGCCGTACGAGCCAGTGTTGAGGCTGATCCAAAAACAACAAGTTATCGCTGTTCTCAGGAGCTTGGAATCGCTCGGACCACACTCCGACGCATAATTCATAGTGATTTGAAGATGTTTCCGTACAAATCCAAATGGCACATAAACTAAACCCAGCTGACTTTCCGCGTCGCATGGATTATGCCAAATGGTGCATTAAAATGGCTGTGAAGCAGACTTCTGGCGAAAAATCATCATATCAGACGAGGCACATTTCACGTTAAACGAAGGCGTAAACAAACAAAATTGTCGATTCTATGCCACTGAAAACCCTCAATTTATTGAGGAAGTGCCTCTTTACGACCATAACGTCGCACTTTGGTGTGGTGTTTGCGCGAATATGATCCTCGGTCCGTCTTTTTACCAAACCAATCGTGGAGTCACCACAACCGTCAATGGCTATCGTTATCGAGCCATGATAACCGATTTTGTGATCCCAATTGTTCGTGAAAATGGTTTGAATGACTTCTGGTTTCAACAGGATGGCGCTACTTGGCATACAGCACAACAAACAATCGATTTATTGCGGCCATTGTTCCCGGACGACTTATATCGAAAAGAGGCAATTTTGACTGGCCACCGAGGGCATCTGATAGATACAACGTCATAAGTATGATATCCGATTATGTTTAACAAAAAATCCCCCATTATTAATAATCTACTATTATACTATATATCTATTATTCATGTCCCTGATGATTGTTGCGTTGATCACCTTTACCGAATTGATTACTTGATGCGATTGAAAATGAAGCTTGATTACACCCATATAATATATTGGTGGATCTCCAATCAGCAAAATTTTTCCGAAACTGTTTTTCGAAATTTGTGGCATTTCTACTGTTTTTTCCATTTGGCTTCGAAAAATGCTTCAGCATGGCCAAACTGCTCATAATGTAAGCCACATATACCTGTAACCGAAAGCCGCAGAAGTTTCCCTATACATAGAGCTAAAGTTGGGCCAATTCTCAGCATGGACATTGATTAAAGGCAAGTCAACCATTTGACAATACCCTGCCAGTACCAGTATTGATTTCGCTTGCCTGTTTATGCGCGGTGCCAATGCCAATTTCATCAGTACTACTCCGTAGGGCACGGGATCCATATGCTTCGTTTTAATGTAACGTCTTGTTACACACTGCACGTATTACGTTCTTCATAATCCATAATTGTATTCATGAAGCTTTTCATAGTTGTTGAATTTGGATTATTAGAATTGGCGTGGATGACGTCATTTTTTTTGCAAATTTTTTCCGCTAAGCATTGATTTAGATTCAGTGATCTCTTTTTCTGAGCCCGATGAGCCATAGAACCACAAAATTGATATGCATTAAATAAAAATATATGCACTATATATTAAAATAAATATACCTATCGGTATTATAAATAAGCTTGCGCGTACGCTCAATATGTAGGTATGTAGGTATGTAGTTAATTTACTGGTCTTTCGTAATATTTGCAATGTATGTACTTGTATTATATTTAAAATACAAATTTTTAAATTTAATTTAATTTTCATTTTTGATAATGTACCTCCAGCAGCTGATGGGAAATACCCTTGGTCTACCGGCACTACGCTGATTTGATCGCCACAACTCTTTCATAGAAATTTTTTTGTTTAGCTTGCGAGATCAACCTAAGAACGCAAAAATATACAAATCTATAATCTTTTTAGCCAAGAAATGCTCCTTCTCAAAAACCCTTGCGTTGCTCACAGCAGGTATCTTAGTCCTTTATTTTTCAATTTGTTTATTAATAAACTCCCTTCTATTTTCCTTCAATGTCTTGTTTCAATGCACGCCGATGATATCAATTTAAACTTAACATATAATGACAATCTATACTATTTTTGTTAGGCCCATTATTTTTGTTATACCCATTCTGGGTACACCAAGACTGAATTAAGTCGGTGCACAAGAAGTTTCTGTTGTTTGCTTTTTTTGAATTTAACTGGTAACTACCGATTTGGTATCTTACCCCAGTAGACTATTACTTATTCTTACCGAAAATGGATAATGGTGATTTTGATTCATCTATGCCACTAACTGATAACATTCCAATTTCCCTAAGTACTTGTACTACTAACTACCTCTTGGGTTAATCGTATTGACAGTTCTGTGTTGACTCTAACATAATACAGATCTGGTGTGTGATCTCCGCAATATTCGATATACCAGGACAGAATTTAGTCTGAAACGAAGACTTTTATTTCTGCTTTTCGCGGCTTTAACTAGAATCCCGATTTTTTATACCGTCTAGACCTACTCTTTACTTTTTAAAACTTTCTCTAAATACTTGTCCAAATAACTAACTCTTGCATGAACGTTTTTGAGAGTTTTGTGTTGACTACAACAAGTCCGGTTTTCACACTATTAGAAATCTCATTCTTAAATTTTGGAACTAATACTTTTCTTATTCTTATTATTACATTGTATAATTCTTTTTATTCTCCTTAGGTACACTTTCTTATTTTTTAGTCGACTGTTCAAAAATGACATTTAGTAAATAAATGTATAAATACATACTATATTTCTTCTACATGGTAAAATCGTTTTCCATGTAAGCCATTCGATCTGATTTTGATTAATTTGGAGCAAAACAGAATTAATGGCAGGGATACCTTGCACTTTGTCTTAGCGACAAACGAGGTTTGTTTATTTGTTTATAACAGTTGCTGATTTTAGCTCAATTGCCACGTAAATGGTGTAGAGGCTCAGTTTGAGTTTGTGTAACCAGTCAAATTGCCACTACGAATTGACGCACTGGAAAAAAGTTAAATGCATAAAAACAAAGCATAAATGAAATAAAAACTACGCTGATTTATCACTTCGATTTAAAAAAAATAGGACGCAATACCGTTATGGAATTTAACGTTTTTGCAGGCGGTCGCGTACAGTATTTACAGGCACAGTTGTTTCCCGCATGCACTCTAACAGCATCTAGTGGAGGTAATATAAATATACCAAATAATTATTAAAGTGTACATACGTACAATTTTACAATGCGTCTTTTGCACTGTGACCAAAACAATTAAGAATGTTGTAGATGTTAATTTTTACTGAACCACATAATGCTGGCAGCAGAATTCGTACAAACACAAGCAGAGAATTGCTTGTAGTGGTTCTTTTTTGGTGTACAAGCCTAGGGTTTGGATTTATCGATGATACCGGCGGCTCGGGCACCGTCATGCATGACTCCCCACATACATCCCATTCCCTGCGGTACTTCCGCTAGGTATTACTCAATGGCCTTAGGCCACGCTTCGGGGCTTCCTTTTGGATCGCTTTGGTTGGTAACAATGAACTGTGTTACCTCTTTTGATTGTATATTAATTAAAATAATTTTCTGATTTAAATGAAAATAGGACAATTTATATAAAATAATTTTCATAATACTAATGTCTATTGGAAACTCGGTCCTCATTCTTTACTTACCACTTTAATAAGTATTTATCTCTGTCTTAAGAAATTTTTTTTTATGTACGAACCTGGGGGTTGCATTCATCCATGATACCGGTGGCCCGGGCACTGTAAATGACTCGTCACCATACCATAAAACCCTGCGACAAAACACCTTCGTACTAGCCTGACCCCCACTCACAGCTCGTCCCGTGCCGTACTCCTGTTAAGTATTACTTCACAGGGGTGAAGTATTACCTCACAGGGGTGGATGGATGGCCTTTCCTCAACGATCTTTTTTTGCTTTTTGCAACCTGACACCCCCACCACGAACAAAATATGGCTCTCTGCTGGAAGAAAATACTAACCTAATATATAAATAAATAAATCACCGTAACGAATATTTTTGAGCATTAATGAACGATAAATAATTTTTTAAAAAAGACGCATATTTCTTTTATACCCTAAGCCCATTTCAACAAGGAAACAGGTATTAAGACAATAGTCAATTGTGCCCACGTACGCAAGCCTTTAGCTTGGTATTTTTACTTACTCTTACTGTGCTTCATACATATACATACCGAATTAGATTTGATCTAACGGTTAAAAATGCATATTTTATATTTATTCATTTGGTATTTGACTTATAGTGTCAAATAATTTATCCACGGAGGGAATAAAAATAATAGGAAAGTGATGGTTACTTCCATGTGCGAAGGTCTTTTTGATCAAGCTTACGGGGAATTGTTTACTGATTGGACATCGTACGTTACTATATGCATACTGAAAAAATTCACTTTGAATTAACTTCCATAGAAACGGCGCCACATTATTATGGCACTTTCACTATTACACCAAGCGATGGCTTTTTTAAAAATTTAGCTGGAAGTATAACTTTCAAGTATCTTTAATATTAAGATAATTATTTCGTAGTGATTTAGTGGTTAACTCATTTAACAAATAACTTGTAACGTTCTTTTAGGCTACTGGTGTTAACAAACAATGTACAAAATTTCATCCGACTCTTAAATGTTCATTGAGATATGGATATTTTCGAGCTGCCCAACGTTACATCTACACGAAAAGACTAAAAAAATAATATAAAAAATATCAAATATTTAAAAAAAATACATAAAAAAGTAGACAACAATCAACGCTTAGGATTTTGAAATAGATGTCCTGATATCTGACATTGGCGTAACGTTACGTTACGTTACAAAATTGAAAAACTCAAAAAATCGGTCAAGAATGCATACCTATAACATCTTTAGAAGGATTTAAAATAAATTTGGTTTAATTCTTTAATTTATCAAGTTTTTAAATTTGCTTTTTTTTTCTTACCACCATTTTATCTAGCATTATAATACTGGTGTAATGTAACCAAAATTCTTCTACTTTTTTCTTTGGCAGGCCACAATTTTTTAAAATAATTTTTTGGACATGTGAATAATACGCATTTTTTGTCAATTTTAAAAATGTATAAAAATATATAATATACAGCTTATAGACCGTTTTTCTTGTTCACATTTATGCTTGTGTACATGTGTACATAGGTTTTTTTTTCGAAGTCGGGATACAGCTTACTTGTCTTCCAGTAAATCTTATTTCTACACCCTTAACCCATTGAAAAATGGTAACAGGGTGTGTATTAAATTTGTGGAAATCTATGTACCAGACAAAAGAATCTCCGAATATATTTACTCTTGATCCCCATCAATAGCCGTGTCGGACTAGCCATGTGCTCTTAGTTTGTATAAATACATTGATCTATGGCTATAAGAGCTAGATACACCAAATTTGGTTATTTTATACCATACACAGTTTGTTCAAAAGTTTGAAATTTCCGCCTTCACCCCAGCAAATTGATAAACATGATTTTCAAGTACATTTATCTATTTTTATTCTTGGCACACGTATATATGTATACATTAGCTGGTCGCGACGTCGTGGCAGAAATCGTACGATCGAAAGCAGAGACTTGCTTGTATTGTGTCAGTGTATGCATATGTTTATGTCTGCAGAGTTTGGTAAGAGTGTTAGTGACCCATCTGCATTTAGGTCGGATATACTCGACTACTGCATTCTAACTTTATGTGTATTATCGGTCATTACTTAAAATTGTGTCAAATTTAAAGTGCCTAATGTTCTTAAAAGTTGCATAAAATATATTGTAACTGATAATAATTATATAAATATTTATGGGATGTAACATCAAAGTGCCAAAAGAATGATATCGGCGGTGTTCCTGAAATTTAATAGAACAATCCGCAAAAATATCAATCCGCAAGAAAATCATAAATGTCATGTTTTTCTTATTAATTATTAAATCTACTTTTCTTATATAATATAATCAGCAATGATTTAATTTTCTCTGGATGCTTCACATACGTTTCGTATGAAGCAATTTTGTGAACATCTAAAAATTAATATAAATCGCCAAAAACAAATTTCTTCTTTATCTTTTTATTTCATTATATAATAAAAAAGTATTACCCAATTTTAAATTTTCAAATGGATGGAAATGTCCATATGCTGTAAATTTGAAATGACCTTCTATCGCATATTCAAATAAACTCATAAAAATTATAGCTTTATGGTGCAATCTTTAAATTGTGTTAACTTTTTCCTTTTCCATCGATTTGAATGACAAAGAGCTTAAACAATTCAGAGATAAATACTTACTAAAGTGGTAGCTATAGAATGAGGGACGAGTTTCCAATAAACATTAGTATTGTGAAAATGAGTAAATAATATATAATATATATTATATATCGATGCGTAGCCTAAGGACATGGAGTTATGCCTAGCAGAAGTACCGCAGAGGAATGGGATGTGTGGGAGTCAACCATGACGGTGCCCGGCCACCGGTATCATCGATAAATAAAAAAAAAACAATTATCAATTATGTGCATGTGTACGAATTCTGATGCGATGCCGCTGCCAGTATTATATGTGTGTGTGCGTAGGGCAGTCATTAACAAGCCTGTTAACTTTTTAATGACTTTTTTAAGTACCGTCACGTAACGGCAGGGTAATTAATAGACGGCCGCAAGCCGGTTTTGTCAAACCTGCTAATTTTCGGCTGAAGTTTTATAATGGTTTTACCATGAGTACTGTCATCAAAATGAGTTGAAACCAAATATTAAAAAATTTAATATTGGAGTGGGAAATTTAAGAACAGGCAAACAAGGAGCGCCCGGAGAAAGCGAGCCACAGTCAAAGTAGTGGATTTTACCCAGAGAAACGGCGACGAAAAAGGTCAAAACTATTTTTTCGGCGAACTAGGTAATGGGAACTGTTCTAACCATTGTTACTATTGTATCTTTTTGGAACGATTCGATTAACTTTTTACAGAAATAACGAAAAATAAGCCGCACCAGGACAATGGCCAGGCTCACAAGAGCACTATTGCCATAACTATAAAATGTAACTATTATCTCATTCCAAACATTAAAAAAATGTGCAATTTTAGAGATTTAAATTCAATAAAAAGGAAGTCTGCGAAACAATCGCCTAATTTGAGTACGTGGATTCTTATTGTATAGAATGCATACCAAAATTGGAGAGCCTTGGATTAAGTGCATACGTCTAACTGGACATTATGTTGAAAAATAAGAAAGAAATACCTATAATTACATACGCTCACTCAGTCTAAAATGGTTTTTTATTAATATGCGTGGATGAGGGGAAATTTTAAAATTTTAAATGAATTTATAAGTTTTATTTGAAGTATTGCATTTGCATGCTTCCTACTGCCTGTTACATACATTTTCACAAACTTAAGAGTCCCCGTTTTACACAATAAACAGGTAAAGGGACTTAATATTTATGTACAAAACAATGCCAATTTCATCGTTCTTATCGTTTGTTTATTTGTGTGTGTTAGCGTATTTATAGCCTGATCATCAAGCGTTAATACATTCGACATTACCGACAAGTCTACGTGATTATTCAAAATAACAGCCCTTTTAATTTATTTATAAAATACATGGGAAACTGGGTGAAAATATTATAAAATAAAAACAATATATATACAAAAATATTGGTATTTATATAGTAAAGTACAAACGTGATATCTTTCAAATATGTAATATGCATGAGACACGACGTATATAAAAAACAAGCATTTCGTTCGTGTGTTATACAGTGTATATCTGAAAGAGAGAGTTTCTTTAACCTGACTACTTTGCATACCAACAGAAAATATCACGTTTAAATACACATATTTACACTCGAAAATTTTGCTGTTAATTTGTCGAAATAAAACAATCGGTAAAGAACAAGTAACATTGCTCCAGTCAAATGTGCTCGAAAACGAAATACCCTGGCTAATGGTCTTATGTATATAGAAACACAGTTTCACAGAAGCCGCACGCAATTTAATATAAAACCCATAAGACCTTGCTTAAAAGTGTTTTGTGGTAATTTTTATACCAATATTTAAATATTTAAAGGTGTCATCTTACACTATTTTTGAAAAAAAAAAACTAAACTTTTAAACTTCTTTTGTAGCTAAGCTCTGCGTTTTAAATAATAAGGCTATAAAATGAACGGATAATTATTTGTGTACCAATTTACCCATTGGTAACCAAAGAGGGTATGTTAAAAATGTGCGATAGAATGCATTATAGGAATCGACCCCATAAATTTTTGTATTAAAAAAAAGAATAAAATCATAAGCAAGTTATTGTTTATAGCATGTGCACAACTAGATATTGTGAATGCTTTAGTTGATAAATGTGTGTGTTCAGTTAATTTGCTTGTAGATAGACAAGAAACCTGGGTTCAGGATAGCTCCAGTCGGGCACACCCTACTAGACAACATGGAAACAATCGATATAAGTAAAGTTCTTTCCTTCTGATGATTTCCTTCGATGCATTCCGATTTCAATGCTTCTATTTAAATTTGATTTCGAGCCAAAAGCTTTTATGGTTTGTCGCGGCAGTGGTAAAACTTAACTGCGGTCGAATGGTGGCCCGAGAAAATTCGGAAAGAAAGATTTGCTCACAATATCGCTCTTTGCATGTTTATTGCCACGTCAGCCAACGACCCTCGTTTTCTTGGCCCAGGACTGAGGCTAATAAAAACCCATATAGTTGGCGATGTTGTATTGACGATGATTTAGTTGTAGGGTAGGAAGATGTCCAATCTTCGCTTATTATTTTATATAGTGTTCTGTATTAGTCAGCAACAATACACACTACCATCAACGTCAAAAGTAAATAACATTTTTAAAAACTTGGCCACGTAAATCATCCAACAGTTTGAAAATATAAAATGTTGTCGTGGCTTTAACCTCAGCATTGAAAATTTTCCAAGAATGTAAGGGCTTATCCCAAGTGTATTTAGAGAGTTAAAAGGTGAAAGCTAGCTAGACTCTTGGTTTAAACATTTTTTGTATATGTGCGAAATGCTACTTATATGGTAAGAATCGACAAAAGTGCAAAAAAAAATTAGCATTTAACATACGCCCTATACGCTGTTATGTGCTAGAGCTGTTGCGTTCCCCCCACACTGCGTGATCGTAAATTATTTTTTGAATAGTTTTCTTGTTTATAATCTGATCTGAATTTTAAATGAAGTTTACCCGAAATATATATAAATTATGATTGGAGATTTCACTTCTACCTGTTTCATTGTTTTCTACAAATTCATATTATTTAACATTATTACCCATTTTCATTGGGATAATAAGCATTTTCTGGATAACACAGCCAAAAAGTGTACTTACGTACTTCGATCACCTTATAAACTCTAGGGGAAAAGTGAAAACTTGCTCAGTCGAGCAACCCAATTTTGAGATACTAAAATCTTCGCATATATGTATGTACAGTTGTGCAGTTTGCATAATTTCCTATCAATCACCAAAAATTGATTTTTTTCTTAAATTTTTGGCAACCAAGTTAAACCAAAAAAAATTATATAAATTAATTGAGGAAAACCATGCAAAGCGGTAAAGCGCGAATATTGAATTCAACGAAATGTTATAAAATTTTTAAGCAAAGTTGATCTGTGTTGATAAACGAAAAACCTACATACCAAATCTGTGGGCTCTTAAAGGCTTTGAAATGCACGCGTTCGTTCCGCACGAACAGAAGGCCAAGTCTTTATCAAAATGTGCCTGTTACAATACATTATTTCGCACAAATCCCCTTATAGCCATCTTTACGGGTTTGAAGCGTGACTCAAACGAGCACTGACCCAAATTTGCGTCCTTGGTTAATTCCGCGAGAGCTACAAATTATCTTATAACTGCTATAGCGGAACCAGTTCGTTTTTTTCATGGATAACATCATTTTAATACTTCCATTATAAAGGCTCACTTATTAAACGCGAAACATATTGCCAAGCGAAGGAAATTCGTAAGAAATCTAAATTGGCCAGCCCGCATTTTCAATCAAGATGACCATGACGATTGGTGCGTGCTCTGCATACAATACGATTAAATAAAATAGTTTGCTTATGTACAAATTAGACTAAATAAGGGTAATATATTGAATTTAGATTGCAATCAAGTGTATGCAAATACGATAAACCCATAGCCTATGTGTTACTAATACGTAAAACATATTCTGACTAAACTCAGCGCACAAGCAAAATTACATGCACACACTTTCAAAGCTGGTGTGAATTTAAATTAAAATTATCTGGCATATTGTTTTGTGGCTGTTACATAACTTGCACACTTTTAATTTGAATTTTCTTACATTTGAGCAGTGAAATTGCATATTAAACAAAAACTTATTTTCTAATAGGTTTTCTAGGTAGCTTCCTTTCAAAGGGTTTGAAAACCAATCAGTTAGTGGTTAACACGGATGAAAAAACGTTGAAGCCTATTGCACGATTAAAGGAACCGCGTGATCTTTTCGCCCTGCCGAAGGACAAGGATAATGACTGCTCACAGCAGGCCCCCAGATGGCCTATAGAATGTCAAGTAAGTTATCGGAGTATATATGGGTGCCAAAAGTCGAAAGTATGGATTTAAGAGTATGCCTATAAAATGCTATTTTTATTTCTGTATCTACATAGGTCATTGAAGAACGTATCATTCACATTCCCAATGTGCCATCTCAGCCCGAACCGCTAAATGTACCAACAGGTAATGAGCTGAAGCCGCGTCCAGTTGGAGAGGAGAATGGCATTGTTGTATTTACATATTGCCCCATAAGTGCGGTTAACTATGTAAGTACTTTACTAATTTTTGACATACTTTAAAGTATGCACCGCCGGCACTATAAAGGGGGCTGGGCAGCGAACAGATAGGGGATCTGGACTGTCAAATATAAATTTAAGGATGGGCTCCTAATTAAACTGATTTTCAAAAATCAAACAGGAACACTCAAATGCGAAAGGCAAGACTGATGAAAAGTCTAGCGAAGACTCAGATGACTCGTCGGATTCTAGAAACGATTTTGCGCCACTTTGTCGTGGTATAACGCTTCGTGCTGGGAAAAGCCAGATTAATAGCGTGTCATATATATTAAATAGCTTAAACGATAACGTGACGGCCAACTCACAGGATGACTACGAATACTGTTATATGAGCAGGGAGGGTAAAATGCGTGCAAAAACAACTCAAGTAAAAAAACCCTACGTAACTGCCCAAAACGGTATGGATCCGAGCAGAGAAACTAATAAGTTACCTAGTAAAAAAGACGCCAGCGGAAATGTGGAAATTCGAAAAGACGAAAACTCTGAGTACAAGCTCTCCTTGGCACAACCTAGTTACGTTGGTAGAAAAGGATCAAAGGCGATAATTGAAAAAATAGTTGATCATAATGAGAGTCCGTTAACAAACGGTGATAGGCCCCCGTCAAGCAAAGTACTTAAGTATGCGGTTACCCCCTTTAAACTTCCCAAAAAAAACATTACGCGTTTAGAGGTTGCTTTCCGAAATAGTTCACACGAATGCTACGACAATCATGCCTTAAAAGATAATAGTGATGAATTAGACATTATTGACACAAGCATGAATGAGCAAATGATACGCTGCGTCAGTGACGGGTCAGGTGCTCGATTGGCTGGTGGCGCTGATAAACGCATTAGTACCAGCTCTAGCTCAGTATCGGAAGCAGATACACTAGTCGGAGAAGACAGCGTATGCAGACGTTCACGTAAGCGATGATCAATTATAATAAATAAGGATAAATCAAACAAATTAGAATCAGCACGAGTTGAAATTAAACTCTGACTTACCTATTTGCTTTTTACATTGAACCCCAAACAAAGTACTTCTATACATTTATATTAAACATCGATTGCGAACATGTTAGGGCTAGGATACTTGAAAACGCTCGCCTTGAGCTGCCAGGTGTGATATAAAGAAACTGCGGGGATTAATCTGCGTATGTTAGCACTTTTAAACTAAATTTGGTATTTCTTTAGGACTTTAGCCGGACTGACAGACAAGACATTGCATCAATGCAATCAACAAAGTAATACAAAAAGTCACAGAATCTGATGCTTCATAAAAATAATATTCTATTGTTGTTGACTATGGTGGTTCAACTCGAGCAGGGCTAATTTATTATAAGTAATGCTTTGAAACAGAGTAAAAAAAACTCTTGATCCTGCAGTGACCGATGATACAACTACAATGACACTGACTTCGCTTCCAACGCAACACTGTACGCGAGTTACGAGCATGGCGGCAGCTGTCGCAGCTGTTGCAAGAGGACGCCGTCGCGGATTTGAGCCAGTAATTTGCAGCGATATCGGAGTGCCTCACATAAGTACAAGCACAAATACTAGCACATATAATATAATCCGTGATAAGCCCAGCCCAGAGAATAATATGATCGAAAAGACAACATTTCAATCTCAATATATTCCCTATGATATTCCCCAAATGCAGTTTAGTCGCTCGGCCGTAGGCGGTGCTAAATTTGTGACAAATTGTCGACCCATGAACGCTGAAGAGTATGATAGCCTGGAATTTGAGTCGCGTTTTGAGTCCGGGAATCTGGCAAAGGCGGTGCAAATTACGCCTACTTACTATGAACTGTACTTGCGCCCCGACCTCTATACAAGCCGTTCCAAGCAGTGGTTCTACTTTCGCGTTCGACGCACTCGTCGCAACATGCTTTATCGCTTCTCAATTGTCAACCTTGTCAAGTCGGATAGTCTTTACAACGATGGCATGCGACCTGTGATGTACTCCATACTGGCTGCTAAAGAAAAAAATGAAGGTTGGCGCAGATGTGGGAATAACATTTCTTATTACCGTAATGATGATGAGTGAGTATAACAATCTGTATCCACTTCAGGTTCAATTGAAACTTAAATTTTCTTTGTAGAAACAACAGTAACGCTAACGAGGAAGATGAGGATAATTCTAGTTACACGCTGACTTTCACTATTGAGTTTGAACATGATGATGATTCAGTGTATTTTGCCCACAGCTACCCTTACACCTACAGCGATTTGCAAGTAACAGAAAGAAGACTTATACTGATATAATGCCTTTCGTTTTATTTTTTTTTCTCTTTTTCGTAGGACTATCTGATGGAAATACAGCGTCACCCAGTTAAGTCAAAATTTTGTAAGTTGCGGCTTCTTTGTCGTACGCTCGCTGGTAACAACGTGTATTATCTTACCGTTACGGCACCATCTAGTAATGAAGACAGCATGCGGGTAAGCAACTGCACCGTTTCAAACACACATTCTGATTTTAATGTTATATCAACAGCGCAAGAAATCAATCGTTGTATCGGCGCGTGTGCATCCCAGCGAAACGCCATCCTCCTGGATGATGAAAGGACTAATGGACTTCATAACTAGTGACACGACCGTTGCTAAGCGGCTGCGTCACAAGTTTATCTTTAAGCTGGTGCCTATGCTTAATCCGGATGGCGTTATTGTTGGCAACACTCGCAACTCCCTCACTGGCAAAGACCTAAATCGTCAATATCGAACTGTCATTCGAGAGACATATCCATCTATCTGGTATACGAAAGCCATGATTAGAAGGTAAGATCCTGGAAACAGCAACAGTTACACATTATTATAGAAATACATTTCTTTTAGACTGATTGAGGAATGTGGTGTGGCTATGTACTGCGATATGCATGCGCATTCACGCAAGCACAACATATTTATTTATGGCTGTGAGAACAAACGCAATCCAGAAAAGAGACTCACTGAGCAAGTCTTTCCTTTGATGCTACACAAAAACAGCGCTGACAGAGTAAGTTTAAGAATTACAGTCAAATACTGTTATAAATAATACATACATTGTAATTTTATTGATAGTTCTCGTTTGAAAGTTGTAAGTTTAAGATACAGCGCAGCAAGGAGGGCACTGGACGCATAGTTGTTTGGATGTTAGGCATCACAAATAGCTACACAATTGAAGCATCTTTTGGCGGCTCCTCGTTGGGTTCGCGTAAAGGCACCCACTTCAACATACAGGTAAGATTAATTTCTGATACATTGAAAACTAATAATAGTGACCATTTCGTTAAGCAGGATTATGAGCATATGGGCCGCGCATTTTGTGAGACTTTATTGGACTATTGTGATGAAAATCCCAACAAAGTAAAGCAACATGCTAAACTATATAAGCAAATCAAAAAGATAAGAAAACGCGAGAAACGCGAAATGAAAGCATTAAAATTACAAAAAATGGCCGATCAGGGATGTATTATTAGCGAAAAATTATAAACTACTACGTTCTGTGGAGAAAAGTATCTCCTAGGAATGTTAATGTTCTTAATGTTTTACCCACAGACACACATCATCAAACATACCAGCTTTTTGTTAATTGTTTTTAAAGTTGTAAAAGTGTGTTTTACCTGTGTAGATGTTGTGCTGATTAATACGTTACACTATCTGTAAAAAACAAAAACCAAACAAGAAAGAGTTTCATTTTATATGATTTATAATTAAATACCATATTTATTGCCAAAGTTATGAATTTGAATGCTATCTGTCGCCCATCGCTGTTTTTCTATTTTTTTTGAATATCTAGTTGAATAGCTATTACCACCATATTTTACAAAACTCATTTATTCTATCTATATATATATATATATATATGTATTATATATATGATATATATATATATGCTTGGCGTAAAAATAAACACAGCACAGCGCTGAAAGGCACAATATCTTATTATGTAATTAACACTCATGTAGCTCGTCTTAGTACACTGTAAAATAATTTGTCGTAATAAAATCCACTTGCGTAGTTAGATGCTATTATTCATATAATTTTTTTTATGTTTTCAGCCAGATTTGCCAACCAAATCGCCAATACTTAATTTTCTCTTCATTTAATTTTTATTTTATATTACGGTTCGACTATATTGTGTAACTAATCTTTATGAATTAACATTTACAATAGATTTTAAATTTACTCAAACAACAGGAAAGACTACGCTCTAAAATAATTGAAAGACTAATGCGCGAAGGGTCAAGCGCCGATGAACCCTTAAACATACCATTGTCGGATTACTCCAGGTAAGCACAGTTCAACTTATTTCTGTTTTTTAAATGTTTGCATCCAGTATTTTCTGATATTTTTCTGGCTCTAATCTAAACTTATCTATATACTCTATTGCTAAATTTTACTCCCTTTTTTTTTGTTAAATTCTTAATAATACTTGGAATATCACCAGATGCAAAAGCCAATTTGCATATAATCCCAAACTTATCTTTTGCTTACTCCTAAGCGTAAATCACTACGTCTCTCATCTTTAATATATAATGCTAAGTCACTCCTTGGTCTTATAATAATCATAATTGGAGTTGTAAAATGTAACAGGTATTGCAACGCCTACTTAAAACCGAATTAAAGAGGTATCGCAAATTTTAATTGGTTAAAGAATCTTTGCAACACTACGACCAACATGTTGAATATTCATTTATTAATTATTCATGCAGATTGACGTTATCTACACTAATTGCAGTAAAGCATTTGACTGTCTAAACCATGATCTTTTACTTTTTTACCTTGCCGTGGATTTCTACTACTAAAAGGTAAAACCGAAAAAGTTGTTATTTGATCTGCAAATTCTATTCCAGTCTATGTAATGTCAGGTGTACCCCAAAAGAGCCACCTTGGTCTATTGTTTTTCACACTTCATTAATGACCTTCAGTCTATTTTTATCACCTTCTCATATGATGTAAAACCATACAGGTAACCATGCATGTTTATGACTTTTAGTCGCTCTAAGACATACCATGGTACTGACACCATTGGTAACTTTCTATTAGAACTAATATCTACGAGTTTTCAAGCATGTGCAAGGATGTACAAATTAACGAAACCCAGTACGCCTTTGGCAACATTTTCAATAGATGAAATATGTAAGTTAAGGTTGAGTTTAGGGTCGAATAGGTGATCACTTTATTTTTATACATAGAATGTTTACTAACAAAAAATACACCTATCTTAGCGACGAAGGAAACTGTAGCTCTAGTTCTGATAATGAAGGAAAACATTCGATAACTGCTTCAGATCTCGAAGGCCCTTGCTGTGCGCCAATACGTGCGCCACCCAGCTCGCCTGAGGTCCTGCATGAGATTCGCAAGGTAAGTGGTGATATGAAGTTATTGCAGTCCAAAGAACACCCTTTATAGCACCACACCAATGGGTAAACGCGCTGTCAACAGTTTCGTGTACGCCGTATGCACAAGGTTATGCATGTTTTGGACCAAATATATTTTTCACCAGTTCTGCAGAGAAAGTTTAAGACGCTAGCAAGACTCAAGCGTCGACGCCACAAGTTAGGGTGCAAAGTAGCTGCTTCTAAACGTGCCAATGGCGGAGGTCCAAGTTCACCCTACAGTAATGACAGCGAAAAAATTGCTGCTTTGGAGACAAGCGATCGCGCAGAGATAGCAGTCAAGATTCTAAGACATCTACCCGACATAGATAGTTCTGAAAGTAATGGATCTCAGTCCTCGGAGGTCATGACGGATATTGGCAACGATTGCAAGCACATCGATAAACGGGAACCTCTTAAGCGCAGAAAGTATAAAAAGCACATGCCTACAGAAAAAAACAAATCTAAAGCATTAAATCGCAAAATGCGTATCAATCGCAATTTGCGTCTTTGGCTGGCTAACCGACGAATTTTTATTTTTCGTCGGAAAAAGGTATTTAGAAAATTACTGCAAAAATCTCATCGGCGCGCCGAAGTTTTTGTATACTTGCAACTTAATACGGATATGAACATGTATATAGTCCAAAATTTGTAGGCCTGAACAACATTAGAGCGTGCACCGTTATAGACAAGTCTGCCAGATCCCGCGCTGCATAATTGTTAATTATCATTTGAATAACTTCTGTATAGAAAATCTGATCTGAACAAAAAATCCGTTAATTTTTACAGCAAAATTATTTAACTGCCAAGGTTTTGATAGTAACTGAGTTATATATTTTATATTTATATATGTGCAAGATGACACCTCCAAATACAAAAAATATTGGTGTAAAAAAACGCCTTTAATCGGCTGAGGGGTTTTATATAAATTTCAAAGAGGTTTCTGTGAAACTGTGCTTCTGATATAAACCATTATTCAGGGTATCGTTTTCGAACCCATTTGACTGGAGCAATCTCTCTTGTTCTTATACCGATTGTTTTATTTCGACAAATGAACAGCAAAATTTTCGAGTGTAATTATGTGTATTTAAACGTGATATTTTCTGTTGGTATGCAAAGTAGTCAGGTTAAATGAAACTCTCCCTTTCAGATATACACTGTATAACACACGAACGAAATGCTTGGTTTTTATATACGCCGTGTCTTATGCATATAAATGCCAATTTTATGTATATATATATATTTATATATTTTTTTTTTATAATTTTACTCAGTTTTCCATGCATTTTATAAATAAATTAAAAGGGCTATATATTTATCACCAACGAAAACTTTTTATCTCTTGCTGTAATTTTGAATGTAATGTCTGTATTAACGCTTGATGATCAGGTTATAAATACGCTAACACACACAAATAAACAAACGATAAGAACGATGAAATTGGCATTGTTTTGTACATAAATATTAAGTCCCTTTACCTGTTTATTGTGTAAAACGGGGACTCTTAAGTTTGTGAAAATGTATGTAACAGGCAGTAGGAAGCATGCAAATGCAATACTTCAAATAAAACTTATAAATTCATTTAAAATTTTAAAATTTCCCCTCATCCACGCATATTAATAAAAAACCATTTTAGACTGAGTGAGCGTATGTAATTATAGGTATTTCTTTCTTATTTTTCAACATAATGTCCAGTTAGACGTATGCACTTAATCCAAGGCTCTCCAATTTTGGTATGCATTCTATACAATAAGAATCCACGTACTCAAATTAGGCGATTGTTTCGCAGACTTCCTTTTTATTGAATTTAAATCTCTAAAATTGCACATTTTTTTAATGTTTGGAATGAGATAATAGTTACATTTTATAGTTATGGCAATAGTGCTTTTGTGAGCCTGGCCATTGTCCTGGTGCGGCTTATTTTTCGTTATTTCTGTAAAAAGTTAATCGAATCGTTCCAAAAAGATACAATAGTAACAATGGTTAGAACAGTTCCCATTACCTAGTTCGCCGAAAAAATAGTTTTGACCTTTTTCGTCGCCGTTTCTCTGGGTAAAATCCACTACTTTGACTGTGGCTCGCTTTCTCCGGGCGCTCCTTGTTTGCCTGTTCTTAAATTTCCCACTCCAATATTAAATTTTTTAATATTTGGTTTCAACTCATTTTGATGACAGTACTCATGGTAAAACCATTATAAAACTCCAGCCGAAAATTAGCAGGTTTGACAAAACCGACTTTCTCTGTGGGTTAAGAATTTTTTTGTTTGTTTCGGCCGCCTATTATTAGCCTGCTGCTGCAACGGTACTTACAACAGTCATTCAAAAATTAACAGGCTTGTTAATTTTAACATATTTATATGATTATTATCAGTTATAATATATTTTATGCAGCTTTCAAGAAACATTAGTTATTTTAAATTTGGCACACTTTTAAGTAATGACCAAAATTACATATAAAGTAAGAATGCAGTAGTCTTTTATTCCCAACCTTAACGCAGATAGTACAGCATAAATAAACTCAGTAAACTAATCTTTAAGTTTAAAAAATATTAAGTATTTGTTAATTATCTTAATCGGTATTAGGACAGTTCTGTATAGGCGAACTCTATTTCTAGACTGAGTAAAAATCGCTGAACAGGAATTAGTACTTTTCCCCATTTTTCTATTTAAGCTTTATGTGTTTTGATTTCACGTTCTTTCAAATAGGCCTACAATCCAAGTGCCCTCCGAGGTATTTTAACGTGGTTTTAGGTTGAATGTTATTTTAACAGAATTTTGTGTGTGGATCTCTATTCCCTAGTTATTAAGCAATTTTGGATTATATAAAGTAATGTTGTATATAGTATTTCTTCTGTCAAAACAGTTCAAATAGCCAATTACCTTGCACATATCCTTTTATCAAACGAAATTCGAGTTATGTGCCATATCTGAGGATATATGGGGATCCGTTCTTTGATTTACACTTGAAGAGATTTAGTGATTGGAATTTGTAATCACGGGTCCGTACTTTAGTGGAATTTCCTGGTTGGTATTGCTGTCAAGTCAGTTTTAAATAATAATAATAATTAATAATTTAATAATTTATTTCTAGATACACTATAGAACCATTTATTGATTTAAGAAGAGGTAATACATATGTACATATATCTGTGTGAATATTACTAAAATTGGGCATATCCCAATTGAGCTATGCTATAGCACACTTGACTACAGTATTGATACTAAGATTTTCTGTCTTTAACGTGTTAATTCAGAATCATTTTACGCCCTTCCATTAATAGTTCTTTGTACGCCATTATTAGACAGCCCAAGCAAAGTTCATAGAAACTGTAAAGCTGTTATTATTGCCAGTGTGGCTGTTAATTTAATTAAGGTAAAAAAAGAATATTTGTTTAATAAATATTTTACTTGGGTCTGAATAACCTTCGTAACAGATACATTTTACTTGGGTCTGAATTACCTTCAGTCTGCCTCTACATTTTCGCAAAATTTATATACCTCTCGAGTATATGTGAAAAGCAAATAAAACACTTTGTTACAGTATACTTGTATATGACATGATGTGATATATGATATGATATTATATATGTATGTGACAGCGTTCAAATGGCCGCCATGACTTCGCTAGGTTACACGCAATTTTCGATGACTCTGGCGCATAAATCAGACTGAATTTGTTGGATGACATGGTTTATGTTGACTTTGAGGGCAACGGTCATTTGAGGGCAGCGGTCATTTGAGGGCAACGGTCATTTGAGGGCAACGGTCATTTGAGGTCTAAAAAAACCCAAATCGTACCAGAAATCGTACGATCTCGGTGGTCAATTTGCGTCGGTTCTGCGTGATATAACCATACAAATGATATAACTGAAAGCGTTTGTGCAGAATGTCCATTCTGTCATTCACGTTCTGTTGGAACCAGATTTATATTATCTATTCTAATCAATGTCCACGTCAAATAGTGACTTTTGCGAATGCATTGCCGCTATGTGGCAATCCACGCATCCGTTCATGCAAAAATAGGCTTTCGTGCTTCTTGGGTGCAACGCGCGCATTGTTCCTATAAGAAAACTCTTATTTTGTTAATAAAGGGTTATAATATGCAATAGGTTGCCGCAGAAACATTGCAAAGTCCTGTATTTGTATGTGTTTACAAAAACGAATTGGCTATGATGCGAGTTCAATTAACATACTTATAAATCATTTCTGCACATTTTTTGAGATGATATTCTATTAAAATGTCAATATGCTAATCGAATTTATATGTTTTAGAATCGACGGCAGCGCATGCGTTGCAAGCCGCTTAAAAAGCGTGGTGAAGTGATGCGTACAGCATTAGACTTACCTACCACCGATCCGGGTTCTGATTTGCATTTTTCTACAGACGATGAGGATCTTACTTCAACAGCTGTCGTCGGAATTAAAGCAGTGGTGCCGTTGCGACACTCTTTACTGCAAAGCGAGTTGCAGCGTCACTATATAGAAGAAATTGGTGACATGGTAATGCAGAAGCCAAAGCCAGCTCATATGCCACCAGAACTGATCGTGACAACGCCCTCTAAAAGCAACAGCCCTGGAGGCGTTAAAAGGTTAGAAGTTTACAAGCTTACTCCGCGTACGGCACCCGAACAACAGGGTATTAATATGTTGCAAACCGACATCACTGGTGCCCGACGTACTTACTCTTGGCATAATCTCAGCCAAGATGTTGGTCACACTAGACCTAATTTCTTTGGGAATGATCCTAAGCTACCAGGGAAATTGCGGACAGCACCTCCACGACGGTAAGTGCTGTTATCAATGTTTTAATGTCGTGCTGCTTATTTCTCTTAATTTGGTAGAATTCCCGGCAACTTTATAACACTTGCCGAACAGAGGCATGGCAAGGCAGACAATGCTGACTTACAACTTAAACTCTCAATTAAAAAGAAAATTTGGATGGGAGCACATGGCGAGCCAGACAGTCAACCTTTAGCGTGGTACAAGAGCTCTCAGTCCCATGTTATGGGCCCAGCAACTCCCGCTGTGACCCATCGTAGTCTGACAGGTACGCAAACACGAAGCTCGTTTGTCAACAGCAGGGAACCGTTGGCATCGACAGTAGCAACGACAACAAATTCAATAGCTCTACCACCCGTCTATGTGACTGTCCCGCGAAAATCTCGCCAGTTAGATCAGGTGGATTTGTTCAAGTAAGTAGACGATCTGGTTAAAAGTGCTTAAAATAAATGTACAATTTTTAGCGCGTGTTCACAAAAGCTACTGTTGTGGCAACAGGAGCACAAAAAAATGCAGCCGACGCATCTGCGCCTTATGGGTGGTACAAGCATCAAGTTGGAGGATACACATGTTGTTATGCGCGGCTGCAAGCAAAACAAAAATATCAAAACTGCTAGCGGCAGTAACGTTGTCAAAATCAACGTATCTGGTGCAAACGTGAAGACTAAGCGCAATTCGAGTTTGACAAAGGTTGCCAACACAACTGATCTAGTAACACGATTATCGCGGGCGCGTGGCAACGCTGTAAGCTCCGCCAATGCAGATATGCAGCAGCAACAACTTACACAGATGGAACGCCTGATTTTCAAGGGCAACACTGCCGGATACATGCAAAACACTTCTACTAGTGGCATAAAGCAACCAAATCGACGAGGAAGTAAATTTAAAACCAGTAGCATTGTCGTCACAGCGGTACAGCAGTCGACGGTCAACGTCCCTGGCGGGGGCGGTGCTTCGAGGCGGATGCGCCACTCTGGTGGACTGCACATAAAGTGTGACAGTAGTGGTTCCGCCATCAGTGAATCCAACGTATTGCAGTATCCAGACAATAACTTATTAATAGCAAAGAAATCTGCAGCAAAGATTTCTATGGATACGGTCAGCCTTGTACGGAAAGTCAAGACCAAATTAAAAAAGCGCAAGTCTCGCACTCCATCTAATGCTGCCACTGCGAAGTGAACAACAACCTTACATTAGACATTCTTCGATTCCTTGACTAACAGCTTCCTTTTTTCATGCAATTCTTTGTGTACTTGTGGTAAATTTTGTTTTAAGACCAAATTTTAGTCATATTTAAAACTGTTATGGAAACAACGCAACCCAATTGGTTGTCTAAATTTATGGGGCCTTATAGTGTCCCAAGTATAGGCACTGTGTATAATGTATGATGTATGATTCAATAATTATAATACATTGACCTTTCGTTCCAAGCAACAAGTTATTTTTTGTGTACAGACTCTAATCTAATTGGTATTTTGATCCAGACTTAGTAATATTGCCAAAGAAATCAATTTTACTATTGACATAAAATCAATATGCCGGTAATAATATTATAATCGCAGACACAAACACTTATGACGTTAACATGTTAACATACGTTTTGGAACAAAAGCTGCTGCCGTAATTAATTCTAATTTAAATAACGTTCACGATATTCACAAACGCTACTAATTTGCAGTCAAGAGTTTATTAAATACTACTACTATCAGAAGCATTACTTTAATCAAACATATATAAAATGCTTTTAAAAATTAGGCAATTTGTAAACTGCGATATACAAAGAGATACTATCGATCTTATAAAATACAATTAAGATCATCACCAACAGAGTTTTTTGTGAAAACCCTGTCCATTTGAAGAACAAATTATCACAAGCTCTACATGTCTATGTGAAAGAAATATTGTATTCAATTCACACAGGCTATGGTAAATGTCATATTGTACATGCAGTTCCTCATGGAGAACCTCGGATGGCAGTACCACATCCGTTGGCACCTAGCAAACACGAAAAGAAAAAAAAAAGACAAAGCCTAATATTTATCAGCGACTGAATTTTAGAAGCTCCCTTATGAATCTTCAGTCTATATGGCTCAGTATACTTATACAGTAAACGATGTAAGCAGCATGCTCATTGGTTCGTCGCCATTCAGTTGGTGATACAAGCACAGATGATATACTTCTGACTAGCACGGAGCCGGGACTTTACACCCGACTCCATGGCCTCCCTATTTGCATAGACAATCATGGCATCTCGACGCGACTGTACAACGGCCAACGATAATGGCCTAAGAGCTGGGACCCAAAGGCTGTGATTTTTATCTCAAGCCCTCAAACGACTGCTCACAAAAAGTCTGCAATCTGATTGCAAAAAGCGGCAAATTGGCTAAGCTTAAGTAGATGAATGCTCACTATGCTTACACTTCATTAGGCGAGGTAATACCTGGCTGAAATGGCTGTTAGGCTTGTGGTGTACCCGACAGGAGACAGGAGCAATGTTGACGCAGCCGACGAAATCTCCATCTAGGTTTTTTCTGTGTGATGCATGAAAAAAGGTCGGAAGGAAAGGGGAAACATGAAGAGCTAAGGGGTGCTAACTGAGAAAGTCCGACCTAAGAGCTGCTGGGGAAATCCTAAGGTCTAGGATGTAGCCAGATTAAAGAGAACCCAAAATGGGAACTCATACTCCAACTTAATAATGAGATGCCAGATGATACTACCAAAAAGGTTATATCAGTAGGAAGGCTTATAATGGGTTGGGTTTTTCTCCAGATTTCGGGAGCGTATACCTTTGACCAAGTTCCTTAGCTATATTAAATTCAGTCACCAGGCGAAACAGTGCAGTGAAACGGGCACCTACGCATGAACTGCTGGAAGGAACCACCCTATATACTCTGTAGAAATAAAGATATAGACGCTTAGCCAGTTATAGGAAGTGAAAGGTGTCCTCATCAAACAGTAGACGCTAAAGTCGTAGACCTAGCCAACGACGTGAGAAACGTATTACGTATCGTATAACAAGGTCGGGGGAAGGTCAATCATTAACATAATTAGGGGTAGCCCTAATTAGTAGCTTGATTTGTAGGACCACTTCATAGAGAGTCGAGAGAGAGGTCACCCGCAGAACATCTTCAAAAAAATGTGCATCGCAGGAACCCAAGTAGAAGCCGATAAAGCTAATTAGATCATAATTAAGCGTTAATTGCTCAATCAGTTTAAGTACAAAACACAGGGTCCAGCACTCGAAGTGTAGCCAATTAAAAAGGCCATATATTCAGTTTCCAAAATTAATTTTACTCAATACAAAGTACAAAATGTGTAAAAAAAAAAAAAAATTCAGAAATAATTCACTTTTGCGCGAAGGTCATAACCTTTGCCTAGACTATGGCCAAGAGATGGTCCAAAATGAATCGCAAGCTCCCCGAATGTGACTTGCAGGTATTTTGGCCCATTCGCGGATAACGGTTCTCTTCAGCGCCACGGGACAGGTGATTTTTTTTTACTCGAACTCATGAGACGGTGCCGAGTCCTGTTGAAGCGTCCATGATCAGCCACCGAAATGTTGGTCTGCCCACGGCTTCAAAGCAACCTTCAGAATACTTTCCTGATAATATTGCGTATTTATCTTGACGCCAGGCTTGATAAAAACAATTTGAGCGTGCCCATCTGTGGTTACTGCGGTCCAAGCCATTTTCTGTGGCGGGTGCCTTCTGTTGGCCAATCGATGGCTCAAATTCTGGTAAGAACGGTCTGTCAAGATCCTATCAACCCTATCGTGCTGGGAGTTTACGAATCGGTCAATTGTAAGAATTTTCTCGTCAGAAAACACAATGTTCGGAAATTAAGCACTTTCGGCCAAGCGCAGCAACTCCTTCGCTCTCTCAGGTCTGACTTGTTGCTGCTTCGGTTTAAGACCATGCAAATTTTGAATCTTGTAAGGTATGACCTTGAGATTATTTTTCATTATGCGGCGAATTCTATTTTCAGCTATTTCCCAATTTGACTGGCTCTTCGACGGGGATTTCGCTCAAGTCACTATTTCACTTCTTCACAACCATCGCATGTGACGTTGTAGTCTTTTGATGACCACCTCAATGACGTTGTGCGATGCTATTGTACAGTACACTACAGTATAATTGTAACGAAATATGATGCGATAAACGAAAACTTTATTCACTCTAAGGTGTTTGAGCTCACGAATAATCTCTGGCTGTGATTCTTCATCTAAATGTAATGCAATTACACTATTACGTTTGAAATCCAATGTTGATTACTTTTTTCGAGTTCACTCTCGGCAAAATGCTATCATGTGCTTGTAAAAAATACTCTAAACTGTCATTTTGATAGCTAACTTACCGACAGCTGATGCCCCACTTCAAGTGCTGGATGCTGAAACTATACTCAATCCTTCAAATAATAATTAAGGACCCTCCAGGGTAACAGGGAAAGATTATGCACTGGTTTTTTAAATAGCAAAACCAACAAAGCACATATGAAATACTTGTAACTACCACTACAATTTAATTATACGAGGGGTATTCAAAAAGTAAGTTTCTCTGTGTTGGGGAAGAAATAAAAAACAAGTTTTAGGCTGTAAAAATTTATGTATTTTATTCTTTACCTCTTAAACTATTTTTCTACATAGTCGCTTTGGACATCAATACATTTTTTGTATCTGTTTGAAAGCTTGAGTAAACCTTCCTTAAACAATTGTGTGCCCTGTTTTTTGAGCCACGATTTGACGACTTTTTTGATTTTGTCATTTGAAACGAAGTGCTGGCCACCCAAGCTTTTAACTATGGGAAAAGGAAAAAGTCACTTGGTGCGAGGTCTGGAGAGTATTTTTCGAGCATTTCAAAAAACTTTTGGGCGGCGTGAAGTCGTTGTTGTTTGTGATTATCGGAAAGCAGGCGTGGGACCCATATTGCGCAAACTATACTGTAACCAAGATTCTGCGACGCTATTGTATGGACTGAAGTTCGGTGAATTTGACATTCAGGAGGCATCATTTCCAAAATATCGTCAATAGTTAATCGTCTGTCCTCCTGAATAATTTTTTTAACCGCTGCACGCTGTATGCTGATGACTTCTAACTGATTATTAACTTTAACAAAAATAAAAACATCAGTAAAAGCTTAGATAACCTTTTCCAAAACATACAAAACTGGGGAGATTATTCTAGTTCAAAATTATCTCTCGATAAATGTAAGCACGTACACATTTGCAATATAAAAAAACATCTATGTAAACGGTTAATAACATCAAACAACATTTGTATCTCCACATTAAACACACAAAAAATCCTAAGTATAACAATCAATAAAATTATAAATGCAACGAACATTATTTACACTGACTGCTCTGCAACTGACACCTACTTGTATATTACATTCACTTTTACTACGGAAAAATCAACACAAACGTACGGATAACTCCCCAACTACTCTTCAGCTTTTTCAGCTGAGATTATAGCGATTCAAGAAGCGATCAATCTAATCGAAAATACACTTGGCAAATACATAATTTGCATAGACTCTTTATCTGCATTAGATTTCATAAGAAATGTCAACAATTAAGACTATTACCCTCGAGTAATCGTTCACTTCCACTAGTATATCTTTTTGATAACTACTTAAAACACGAAAACAAAATAAAACAAAAAGACATTGAATTTTACATCAATCTGGTATCGCCACCACACACCACAGCCCCCAATTTTCACGACATTCCACAAAAACTGCAAACTATCAAGACTAGACCAAATTCAAATAACCCGCCTTAGATTAGGACACCCAAACATCACTCACCAACACTACATGAATCAAAATATACCCAACTCTTGTAAACTTTGTAATGCACCACTCTTCTCAAGCGTTGAACATCTACTCACATCGTGCCCTGCACTCACTCAATGCAGTAATTTAATATTTTATGGTAGAAACCCTATCTCTCTACTCGGAGAATCTGCCGCTAATAACTTCCAAAACATAATTAAATTGCTTAGACACACTAACCTTTATCATCAATCTAACTTTCATACAATCATACACATATACAGTACTTACACGCTTTCAAAACAAACTAATCACCTTAACTTCTAAACACAATACTTGTAAATAGCTCAAGACTCCAGAAGCCATTCGAATCTTTTTCATATAAAAACGACTACACAATATTCCATAAATAAGACAGAATACAGGACTCCCTTAATATTAACCCACTACCCACAGACCATGCGTAACACATGGTCAGTATAAACGAATGGATCATCTGCTGCGGTAATCTGAAACATGCACGAGGCGTAAGCTCGGCATTAGCGCAGAAAATGTTGCCGGCTTCACCGATTTTAACAATTTGTAATATTAAAGTTTTGTCAGAATAAAGATTGAACTAAGCTTACACGGACGTCTTTAACTTCCGTTAACGCGACATTTCACCTTTTATTTAACTTAACTGATGTCCAACTCGGTCTTAGAAATCACAAAAAAAATACCGTTAAAAAAAATATAGCCAAAAGTTGAAAAACAAAGGCTAACACCGACAATTGCGTTATCAAAGGCTAACATCGACGGTAAATATTTTAATTGCTAGTGCTATCGTCATTAAAAAGAAGTAACACTGTAATAAAAAGTTCACCGAAGTCCTTGGAGCACTTCAGGCACCGGAGAAGTGATCAAGCAGCCACAACAGTGGCGACAACAGCGAAATATGAAATATGAACCGCACGAAAGTGAGTTGTTTGTTTATTTCTGGGCTTTTATATAAAACTATTCGAAAACTACGTAACGTTATTCTAAGCATTCCATTCTATTCTGTGTTATCTGCAAAACAAAAATATCTGGGGAAGTTAATCAACAATTTTGAATAAACACTTCAGTATTGAGAGGTTTATTAGTTTTCATTTAAACCCTTTGACCGCAAAGGTAACACCAATGACCATTCTGAGACCCAGAAAAATTAACCAATGGATATTGATCCGACATCATCAAATTAAGGTAACCCGTTCTCTTCAAAGAAACTCAAAGTTCGGAGGACCAAGCCTAACAGTCTCAGGTGTTAAGTAAAGAAACTAGTCAGATAGTGTGTTCGACCAACGATGCCAAAGAAACTTAGAACAACTGACGGCTGACGATAATGGATATAAATGCGACGACTAAGCTGCAGCTGCAGCTCACGATGACGACGTCGAATCTTTAGATAAGGTCAACACTCTTGATTTTTGAGGGGTTACTCCCGGCTCCCGTACATCACGCGAGAGCTAGGTGTGGAACTTTAAGAATTCCCGTAGACACCGGTGCGGCAAAAAACTACATAAGACCCGTAGATAGCCTTCAACATGAAGCCCCAATCGCATCTCCATTTGTCATGGACTATATCTAGGTTTCAAGCTAACTATTTGAGAAATGCAAATTAATATTTTCGGAGTTACATCCACATATTTCCTCCTACCCTGTCGCGACGTACACTTCACAAACAAGATTTTCCACGTCTCGGTATCTACTTACAAGAGCCCATGATGGAAAGTTCACAAGAAGGGCCAGGACAATCACGGAAACAAGAAAAATGCTTTGTAATCGACTTCAGGAAGCTAAACTTTTTTTTTTGTGATTGCTTTGGTAAGCATTTTTATTTAAGAGCCGACTTTAAGTGACAATTATTAAATTTTGTGATTGGGAACTTAACAAATAGCTATTTAATTTGATGGGGTTATTAAAGTGGATTCGAGATCTAGGGAGTGGGGTCCCAGGAAGGTCCAAGGGATGCCTTCTTTGAAGCCTTCTTATGGAGTTGCTATTGTCTAGCAAACCAATGGCAAGGTGATTTTCGTGGAGGTGAAGTCGTGTGATGTAGTTGGAACTGCTTCGCACTATCTCGTCTTTGACCCATGGGAATTGGAGGGCGCTATGGATGCTGATGTTGTCATGAAAGATGCGGGCGTTAGTTGCAATGCGAAGTTCCTTATTTTGTAATGATTGAATCATCCTACGATTGCTTCAGCTGGCAGTACCCCAGAGTTGGATGCAGTACGTCCAGATTGGCTTTATTATTGTCTTGTAAATTAGGATTTTGGAGCGGGTGCCTAATCTGGACCTACGGCCCATTAGCCAATAGTAAGCTTTGAGCTTTTTCTCTGCCTGTTTCTTCTTTTTTATTAGGTGGGGTCTCCAGGTGAGTCTCCTGTCCACCGTCCTGCCGAGGTATTTAGGCGTGGGTTGTTCGGGTATTGCGTTTCCGCCTAGGAAAACTGGTGGGCAGTATCCGGGTCTTAGAGAGAATGTGGTAGCGGTGGATTTATCTCCATTGACCACAATATTCCACCTCCTCTGCCAACTGTCAACTAGATCTAGTTGCTCCTGCATGAGTTGAGTGGCCTCCTCGGGCGTCTCTGCCGTGGTGACGAATGCTGTGTCGTCCGCGTAGGTAGCAGCTAGTGGGCAGGGGCTATCGGGAGATCGGCCGTATATATGTTGTACAAAAGTGGGCCCAGAACGCTGCCTTGTGGAACGCCCGCTTTTATGGGTTTTGTTTGTGAGAGGACTTCTCCAAATTTTACTTTGACGGTTCTACCTTCCATGTATGAAGCAAGGAATGCATAGTGTGCTGGGGGGCAGATTGGACTTGATTTTCTGCAGGAGCCCAGGGTGCCAGACTTTGTCGAAGGCTTGCTTGACGTCAAGCATAATGGCAAAGCAGTATTTCTTGTTTTCAAACGCCTCGAGTACGCGTTAAAATACTCTATGGCATTGTTCCGGGGTTCCGTGACAGGAAGCTAAATGAGCTGACTGTAGACGACAAGTACCCAATGCCAAACATTGCCATAATTCTATCCGGCTTTCATCGGATCAACCTTGCTGACAGCGATCTCGAAAAGACTGCCTTTTCTATTATCGAAGGGAAATACGAATTCTGCCGTATACTTTTCGGAATAGAAAATGCATCCAATATCTTTCAAAAGGAAGTTGACGATGTTCTTCGTGAACAAATCGGCAAATCTTGCTATGTTAACGTGGACGACGTGATAATTTTCTCCAAAAACGGGGTCGACATCACACACATCAACCATATCAACTGAGTTCTAAAAGACAACGTGTCTGACTTTTGAGGAATGGTAAGAGAAAATATACATGAACACCTTACCATTGACACAGAACACATTAAACCTTATTGTCGGTCTTAAGAGTCAATTATAGGATGGCTAGGAGTATATATATATGTTAGGTACTATATTAAAAAAGGTTGCAGGTACACCCAGGTGCGGGTGATTTGCAATAACCAAAGTCTTCTACATCTCAGTTCATCGAGTCTTATAACGGACAGAGAAGCTTAATACCGAGATCCAAAATCAAATTATCGATTGTCTGAGTTGTAAGCAAACTCCCAACTGCATCCAAGGAATCTCAAATAGACACTTCCCATATTTACGAAACCCAGTTAACAAGAAACAGAGTAATTGTAACAGAAATTCGAAATCTAATGCTTACTATAACACTCGTAAAAGACAACGTTATAGATCCCACCATTCTAGATCATCCTGACTACTGACATACCTATTGTATGCCTAATGGAAGTTTCCTCCATTAAGATATTTCCGATAGCATCATTGATGTACTAATTCAGTACCCTATAGTCACATTATTATGTAAGAAAGTAAATTTCATCCCGGTGATACACGAGCATGTCATTCTCGCAATTTTTTAGAATACCGTAGACGAGTGTGAAAAGGGGTGGTTGCTGTACCAAGATGCGCCGCAATAACATATTTATCGTTTTGCGAATAAGAAAAATCCGAAACTTGTGCGTGCGTCAGTAGTGCTAGGAACACTGCAAGCTGTAAAATTCAGCGTTTGAAAATGGTACGCTAATCCGTAGTATTTGGTTTGGGTCCAGCTACCGCTCTTACTTTAAACAGAGCCATAGTCGAAAAATAAAAAAGTATTTTCTCTGCTCTAGTTTTGCGCGTCATAAACTGTAGCTGTAGCATTAGCATAAAATGAAATTATGTGTTTTGCGTAGCCGTAGCGGTAGCTAAATAAAGAAAGGGATATGACAGCAGAGCATATGAAATATTTTCATTTAATACGACCCTCGTATGTTTTTGTTTTTGTAACAAATCTATGATCCTTATTTTATTCATGTGTAGGTTAATAATTTGAGAAATTTGAAACATTTTTTATTCAGTCTCAAAAATAAGATTAAATCAAAGTATGCATTGAGTAAATATTAAAAGCAACTTAAATATTAATATATATCAATCTTCGTCTTCAAATAAACTTAGATTGGCGATCACACTGTCTATGTATGTCAAATTAAACCAGACAAGAAGTATATTTTCTAAAGTTTCATGGCTTAATCGATTTCGGTTATCCGACAACACCAGTTTCATAGAAGAAAACGCCACTCTATTGTAACCTACATGTATTGAAAAATTAAATATTGTAACTTATTTATTAATCATTTTTTAGATTAAGTAGGCATGCTTACTTGAGTTGGTGGTATAGCAAAACATATTTTGCTTAGGGCGTACAGCTCTGGATCGCTTAGGTTTCTATCTTTCCAGAAAATGAAAACATTTAAATTAGCTTTCAACGTTTCAATTCTTGTATGGACATCTGTTGATTCATCTGGAAGTACCTTGTTAGTGCTTAAAAAGTCGGAAATTATTTTCATTCCGTATATATCAAATTACTTGACTCAGATGAATTGAGAATGGGACTGTGGATTTAGATTCGTTCCCTAAATGTCCTTAAAAAATTATAACTTTTTCTTTTTGGGAGCCGTCAATCATATGATGGAATCTAGGGTCCAAGTATAGGCAAGCGTCGAAGCCCACATTAAATACTAATTTTTTGTTTCGTGCTTAACCTTAACCTACGGCTCCGCTTCACCGCTACTTAACATCACGGGACATGACCCCGTACTAAACCTGCTGTACCTACACCGGCTTAACCAGGAGAACCCTATTTCATTCGCCAAGTCGAAGATGACCTTTCATCATGACCAGAAATCTGGAACTTGCTTATCCCAGTTAGAGGCCTCTTAATCTATTTCTCTCCTTTCTTCAACAATTTAGGTAAAGTCGAGCAACCCAGGATCTCCTCCATTTGGTACCAAACATAACAAACAGAATTACCGCGGACAATGTTGGCGGCCTGCGGCCTTTAATATAATTCTAATATTGAAGTTTTTCCTGAAAAGATTAAATTAAGCTTACGCAGACGTCTTTATCTTTCGCTTACGTAAAATTTTATTTTTTATTCATTACGCTAACGCGGAGAAAGTATATTTACTTAATTTGCACGTTACATATGGAACAAACACATTGAAAAACATATATCCATACAACTATCTAAAGAATTAAACATATTCAAATGCTTATCCAGCAACAAATTCAATAGTTCGTGTAATAAAAGCCATATTTACCACAATGATTGTCTACGGCATGTACATCTATGATTTACTACCCCAATCGTTCCTCAAAAAAATACGTAAAATATACCACTATGCACTTGCATTCGAAGCCATACGAAGAGCTCCAATATATAACCTTCTCTATACAAGGATACAAATTAGCTATACTAAACGTACGAAGCTTTAACACCCGAAAATATTCAACATTATAACAAGCTCCAAATTTTTTTCATTTCAACAAATTTACAATTAATTAGTTAAGTTATAAAAAAATACAGTTACAAATACAAGACTATTGTTTACTGATGGTTCGAAATCGACAAGCAGAGTTTCCTACTGTGTAAAAACAGAAAAGGAATTCCCCAGCTATGGAGAAACCAATTACAACTGACTAGACATTTAAAAATACCTCAAAGAAAATACCGACGCTTACAAAGAAATAATATACATAGAAAGATTTTAGAAGTGTCAGCCAAAAAAAACAGAACGACGACACACAGGAACTCTTCGAGAAAAAGTGCCCGGAAATGATGCTGAATTGGGCAACACATTCCAAATCCGTAAGCAGTCTAAATTTGCAGCATTTGGCTCATTGGTTATTTGAGCTAGCGGAAGCACATGCCGCGTATCAACGAAAAATATAGCTCTAGTAACCAATAAAAGTGGATTAAGTAAGCTGACGCTTAATACACATGCAGCAGTCAGTAGTGAGAATACACCGCGCGGCTCACGCATTATATACGAAAGTGCGCAAAGTTTTGCCAACTGCGGCAGTTTTAAGTGCATGTCAGTGGCATTCAAGTGGAAAGTAGTGAAATTTAATCAAATGTGCGCACAGCGTATTAAAAAAAAAAATGATTATGGTAGACTAAAAACCCTGCCACGTAAATGGGTGCAGCGAGAAGCACAGTAGTCTTCTCCATATAGAGCTCCAACTCTTGACAACCATCGTAAGCCTTAATCTGATAAGGTAGAAACCTTTTTATAGAATCCTTGCATGAAAAGTCGAAATCAATCGGTGTTTATGCATTTATGGATATTAGATCGACACTGATCGTCGTGAAGGATGCCTTGGCCGCCGAACTGGGCGAACAGGGCGTTGCCAGCCCACTCGACATAGCTTGGACTGGACGAGTAAGAGGACATACGCCTCAATCAAGGCGACTAAATTTAAAGATCTCAAGGCAGTACCTAGAAGCCAAACTATTCCAACATAAAAACTCTGCTGAGACAATGCATGCGTTGAACACAAAAATTAAATATTCGCATCCTAAGCGACTTTCCGAGCTACGTGAAGGCAGTCCTTCAAATCATTATTGGAGTCTATAATCTAAGTCTCTTTTTCTCATTCTTGAGGTACAATGGCAACAACAAATTGCCGCAAAGGCGACATTAGGATGGACCGTGTTCAGAGGCTCACGCGGGTCAGATGTTAGATTTAGCCTTCACAGATGTCAACGTAAACAGGACATACACGAGCCACAACGGTTTTTGTGGTGCAACTCGGAGCCACGTGCTAAATGGTGGTAAAGATGTAAATGGTGTTCAAATTCAGAGAAATTCAAAGAAGTTTTGTCTGCCCTTGACAAGTTGACAAAGCAAGATGAGAAAGAATTTTGCAAGAAACAAATATTGGATATGCAATTCAACCGAAGCCAAGACGCACTTACATCTGGCTCAAATCCGTGCCCATAAAGGGTAACACATTCTGCCGACCAAAAGAGAAGTATTCCAAGTTCTTGACCCTATACGTTTTGTTTTATGCATTATGATGTACCTCAAAATTATAGTTCAAAACATCTGGCGATTGAATATATATTTGGACGATGATAGCTGAGATCAAAATTCCATGTTGCTTCTTCGAGAATAGCTGAGCCGAGGAAGAAGCTTATGGTGCTTTTGCGTATTTTCGCTTTGAGCACGAAAGTATGGTTTTCTTTGACGTCCTCTGATGTCTTAATCGAGATTCTCGTGGATATCAGCAATATATAATGTTTAGAGTTGCGAAACTCACTGACCTCACGAGTGTCAACGATTGGAGATGGGTGCTGAGCAACTCAAACGATGTCACCAACAAAACTCAGCACGGGCCTGATGCTTACAAACAAGGATTTTATGCCCCTAATTTACTGAAATTGCCACCCTCAGCCTGGCCAGCAAAAACGAAAGGAGTAATTGTTTGCCGCAGCAGCGCGGTGTGGAGACTTCAACTGAACATATACGACTATGGCGTGACGTATTATCACTAGAACATTGGCTTATGAAACTAATAGTGCGTCACTGTCACGAAAAGTAACAACAACCACGAAACAATCATAAATGAGGTGAGTAAAAATTTCTCAGTTAAAAAATTTAGACCACTTATTAAAGGTGTTCGCCGTAACTTTAAACATTGTAAGCTGCAAAATGCGCAGCTTGCGTCACCATTTATGGCGCCAATACCACTAGCCAGATCACAGTCATTGACGGCAGAAATACTCAAAACAATGGGGCTTGCCTCACAATGTGGGCAATAAGCATCGAGAGCGTCTTTAGTCTAGATACGAACTCGTGCCTAATCGGTCTGCGTAACCATGGTGCACTAAAGAAATTATATAGCTGAAATTTTAGCGCGGCGGGAAATATCATGGTATATCAACCCACCAGCCACCCTTCATATGGGTGGTGCATGGAAGCATCTTGTGCGCTTTATCAAGGCCTTGCTCTACCGTATTACACCAAACCAGAAATTAACAGACGAGGCTCTTCTCACGGCCATGATACAAGTGGAGATGATCTTACAAATTGACATATGTGTCTCTCGACCATGAGGACCAGGAAGCTATAACACCGAATCATCTACTGTTAGGGTCATAAAATGGCGAAAAGCTATTTTGCAAGGCTGAAGAAATTGGCTAGGAGTGGACTCGGCGCCAAAGTGAGATGTACGCTAACCAGTTTTTAAGGCGATGGGTCAAAGAAGGAAAAGGTCTTAACATCATCAGGAGAATTAAGTTCCATCAAAATGTCTAGCCAAACACCGAAGGATATGAAGTTTTGATCGTCGAGGACCAAAAAATGTATCGTTTAATCTAAAAGTAATAAATAAGAGTCAACGTATCATTACTGTTTATTTGATCTGTTTCGCTGTTTGTTGCGGGTGTTGCATTTCTAAGGAAGAAGTCAAACGGACACAATAATATTTAACATAAATTCCGTGTTTGATTGATATCAGTTGACAACTTCAGTTATATCTTTTGATTTTTTAAAAAGGGTTTCAAAAAGCTCGACATTCGTTAATATTAGTGACCCCATGATTACATATTTATGTATATATAATTGTACCTGTAATTGTAATTGTACCTTAATAATATGATTCTTGCGTACTCATTTAAGGTGGGAAAATTGAGGTACTATACAAAAAATACTATCATACAGGGGCGAAAGGATGGTTAACAGTAGACCGGTCGCTTCTTTGCTATTATACCAATCTGCACAATAGCCCATCGTACCATGATCTTTTAAAATCGACTTTGCTTAGCTATACTATCCACCTAACGGTTGCATGGTTTTAATTATTTTATTCTAGCACAAATTAATTTTTTTGAATAACAATAAAATGAAATAATAAGAGATCTATTACGAGGGTGGTCCGATGAGTATTAGCTAACGAAAGAAAAACGAAAGTTTTGGAAAAGATGTGATTTATTTCTCAACATAGCCTCCTTTTAGCTCGATACACTTGACGTTGCGAAGCTCCAACTTCATTAACCCATCTGAAAAATACATTTTTCGAGATCTGGAAAGTAGGCCTCCGTGGCGGTGATGACCTCCTCATTCGACTTAAATTTCTGCCCGGTGAGTGACTTTTTCAAGTTTGGAAACAAAAAGAAGTCGCACGGGGCGAAATCTCGAGAATGCGGTGGACCCATTTGGCCGTGGCGGCGGCGATGTGTTGTCATGGTGGAAGAGCACTTTTTTCTTTGCCAAATGGGGCAGTTTTTCTGCAATTCGGCGTCGAATCGGCCCAATAATTCGGCATAGTACAGCTTTGGGACCCTTTTTCCCTTCTCCAGGTAGTTGGTGTAGATCACACCTTCTACATCCCAGGAAAGGGAGGCCATCACCTTTCCGCCGATAAGACAGTCTTCGCCTTCTTCGAACGTTTGGACTGTACCTTGGTCTCTGGTGCGTACCAATGGATCCATATTTCGTAGACGGTAACGGAACGACGCAGAAACTCCTTCGAATTGCGCTTAAAGAGCGTCAAACACTGCTCCGAAGTTGTCTCGCGGAAGCGCTTCTTGTCCGGAGTGAGCAAACGCAGCACCCATCGTGCCAACAGCTTTCTCATGCCCAAACTTGCATTCAGGATATGACCCATGCGATCATTGAGATGCCCACTGTCTCAGCTATCTCGCGCACCTTCAATCGGCGGTCTGCCAATACGATATCGTGGATTTTTGTTATGTTATCCTCCGTAGTAGCCGTTTTCTGGGCACCTGGGGGTGGATCATCAAAAATCGACATGTAACCATGTTGAAACTCGTAAAACCAATTTTTGACGGTCGCCATCCAAGGAGAAGAGTCACCGTACACAGCACCAAAGCGCTCTTTGATTTCACTGCGCGATTTCCTTTTCAAAAACAAGATTCGAATCACCGACCGATATTGCTCTTTTTCCATTTTTCTAAAAGCCGCGGACACGCCCGCTTCCACACGCGGTAAAAACAAAACTACGAGTCCGATTCAACTGATATTTCGAAAGCAGCCGTTTACGAGAATGTACTAACCGGTAATAAATTTCTCTTGCGATAGTAGTGTCATCGGGCGTTGACGCTTGCACTTTTCGGACCACCCCCGTACAGCATTTCCCACGACGAAAGAGCTTTTGGTGATGCTGGTTAGAGTCGTTAGCTTAAAAGAAAATAAAAAAATAAAAAATGTAAAACATTAGGATAATAGAGGTTAATCAAACTTCTTTTTTTTTATATATATTTTCATAAACATGTTCAATTCAAAAATGAGAGCTTTGTATTTTTTTTTTTTTAGTTTTCTTACTTTTAAATATATTGTTACGATTATTTTCTATTCTAACTACTTCGAAAGGTTCTATCATAACACTGTGTTTTGCGTTTACGGTTATGTTTTTCTTCTGCTCCCATTAATATTTATTTATTTGTGACTAAATTAATAATTTTTTTATTTAAGAATTTTCAAACTAGCTGTGTAATATCGTTTTCTTACTTTTTGCTCTAATGAGTTGTAAAAATATATATTAATTCCGTATAACAATAATTTTTTGTTCGCTTGTAAGTTTTGTTTTGCTGCTCAGCGTTAGTGCACTAATTTTCGTTCCGACGTTAATTATTTTTATTGTCAGAATTGCATGTTCCCCAAGAATTTCGTTTTAGAGCTCCCTTCTTATAATATTGTACTTGCATGCATCCTAGCACACTTACGCTGATTGTTGTAGATGCTTGCTCTTTCAGATTTTCTCTCTTGCTTTTTTCGCAACTTACCTAGCTTGTCTCAATCCATAATCACTGCGTCTCGGAGTTTGTTGTATTTTTGTTTTGATTTGTGTACTCGCATATAAGCTTGTCTTTGTATTTTTTTTCTTTGTTTTTCTTGTGCATGGACTTGTGTTTTTACACTTACTTGGAACATATTGGTTTTTTTTTTGTATTTATATATAATTTAGTCTGTCTGTTGCATTAGAAATTGTAAATGCTAAAACTGAACTTATTTATTGTTGGTTATGCGACAATATAGTTAAATGTGCTGGTTACGCAACCAAAGTTAAGGATTATATTTCGAATAAGTTTAGTCTTAGGTGTTGTTGCGAGTCTTGTACTGAAGCCTAACTGAATTTGCAAAAAATCATCAGGTAGACAAAGCAGGGTTATAATACCCTCCTGGCAGCATTTACAAAACTACCTGGTGCCCTTAAATGTCATCCATGTCGTCTGAGCTGAAGACTGTTAGACCTTCTACATCAGTCTTCCAGGAAACTGGTCAAATTTCTCCAAATATTAATGCCTTGAACAATATAAATGATAATATCAAAAAGTTTTGCTCCTATTGGGGCCTCTAAGAATGAATTTGCAACTGATTCGTCGGTTAACAATTCTGCTCTTAGTTTGACAGTATCTATTCAATAACAAGTAATAAGGGCTGTCCCTGTTAGCCGACCCAATTAAGATGCAGATTTTCGTCAAACGATTTGCATTTGATACTTTAGTTGATGATGTTAAGGTCTACGATGATTAAACTGTCTTATTCGTGTGTTGATAAATTTAAATTTAGTTTTACTAAAGAAATCTGGTCTTTTAAAATTAGTATTTCGGAGGAAGCAATATTTTTTGGCCGAACCGAAGTGTTGGTATTTGGTGACTTTAATTTGCCTAACGTGGACCTCTCAAGAATTGATCAATTCGTTCTATAAGATGTCTTTCTCTCAAATTAATTAAATTTTAAACTGCAGTAACTGGGTCGTTAGAACACGGTGTTTTCGTAGAACAGATTTTGTAAAACTGAATCCATTAATTTCAGAAACTACACCCTTGTAATAACATTAACAATGCCATTTCCATTTTTTATAATGTTATAAAATCACTTTTGTTCCAATGCGCTCTTCAGGATTTCACCATTGATAGACCTCCTTGGTTCTCTAAAGAATTAGATATTTTTAAAAATATGAAGACGCGATATTATAAAAGATTTAAGAGTTCGAAAATCCTTCTGATTTTTCTCGTTTTATTATCGCCAACAACATTGATAATACTAAAGGCAGGACCTCCGCACTGCCCTCATCTGTTTTTGATGATGGCATGAAAGCAAATGCTGATCAGGGTGCAGACGATCTTTTTGCAGAAATCTTCCAATCTACTTACTCATCTTCTAACTTTCTCTCTTATTCAATTAATTCTTAAACCTTGCCTAAATCTAAATAAATTGTTAGTCCTTGTCCTTTACTTGTCCCGGAAGACCCCTATCATCCCAGACTCTGACCTTCTATCAGAATCTATTTTTCTCCTTGCCTAACTAACATTGAATTGATTGCCGTTAAAATTATATATAAAATTGTTTCTATATATATAACGTGCTCTTATATTCCGCCACAGTCCGATTTATCTGTATACCTAGAGCATATTTCTGCTATTCAGTCCATTTCGTCACTACTTTCTAGTAGTGATTACCTCTTTGTATTTGGTGACTTTAATTTGCCAGATGTGGCATGGTCTGACTCTCCAAGAGTTTTGATGCCATCCACACCTCACAAATTTATCAATTCGCTTTTAGAGATGTCTCTCTCTCAAATTAATCCGGTTCGAAACTGTAATGGTCGTCTACTTGACCTTATTTTTGCATCGAATCCTTTTTCTAGTACTGTATTACAAACATGTCCTTTAGTTGTCCCCGAAGACCTCTATCATCCTACTTTAGACTTAATTTTTGAACTGCCCACATGTGAGCATATTTGTTCTATTACCCGGTCGTTAAAACACGTTTTTTTCGTAAAACAGATCTTATAAAACTTTATTCATTAATTTTAGAAACAAACTGGTCGCAACTGTACTCTTGTACTGACATTAACAGTGCTTCTTCAATCTTTTATAATATTATAAACTCACTTTTTGACCAATGCGTTCCATATGAGCTTCCCAGGAGAATTAATAGACCTCCTTGGTTCTCTAAAGAATTCGCAATGCTTAAAAATGTGAAGACTTGATATTATAAAAAGATTTAAGACTTCGAATAATCCTTCAGATTTTTCTTGTTATGTTATCGCCAGAACAAATTTTGTTGTTTGTAATTCGCGTTGTTACAATAACTACCTAATTCGTTGTCGTTTGCAATTTGCTCAGAATCCTATGCAGTTCTACAACTTTGTCAATACTAAACGAAAAACTTCCTTACTGCCCTCATCAGTTTCTTATGAAGACATGAAAGCAAATACTGATAAGATTTCAGCCGATCTTTTTGCAGAATTCTTCCAAACAACTTATTCACTTTCTTACTTTCTTCCTAATTCCCCTTATTCGTATACCTTGCCGAAATGTAAATGCATTTTTAGTCCTGTGATCCTGGAAAGTTCGTTACTAAACGAACTTAATTTAATCAAGCCAGGCTATCCACCAGGCCCAGATGGAGTACCAGGATGTGTCTTAGGTACTGTGCTGATTCTCTATGTGAGCCCATGCTCTTTCCCAACCATTTGGAAGGAATCATTTATAATTCCTCTTCACAAACATGGTTCAATGTTTGATGTTAAGAACTATAGGGGTATTTCCAAATTATCCGCGATGCCTAAAGTGTTTGAGAAGCTGATAACATCTCAACTACAACACTCATATAGCTGTATCATTTCACCCTGCCAACATGGTTTTGTGAAATCGAAATCTACTACCACTAACTTACTTGACCTTACCTCCCTTGTTATTGAAGGCTTTCAGAACAAAAAGCAGACTGACGTTATTTACACAGATTTCAGCAAGGCTTTCGATTCCGTTAACGACTATCTCTTGCTTAAAAAACTTGGCACTATCGGATTTCCACACAGCCTTCTTATGTGGATTTCCGAATATCTTTCTTGTAGAACCCAAAAAGTTCTTTTTAAAGCCCCACTATCTTAGCCTGTCTTTGTTACCCCTGGTGTACCCCAGGGTAGCCACCTTGGGCCTTTTCCTTTTTAATTTATTTATTAACGATCTCCCATCTATTTTCCTTCACTCCTAGTACTTATGAACGCCGATGATGTGAAGCTGTGCTTATAATGACAACAACTTTCCTTATTTATTGCAATCGGACCTGGATTTGTTTTTGCTTGGTGTAAATGCATCTTGTTGTTTCTTAATTGCTCTAAATGTAAGGTTATGTCATTCTATAGAAGTACGCCTCACACATTTAATTACATGCTCGACCGGGTTTCTCTTGAGAGATTAGACTGTGTCACCGATTTGGGAATTCTTCTCGATCATAGGTTAAAATTTGACAAACATATCGCGCTTACAGTCAACAAGGCGACTCAATCTCTTGGATTTATCAAACGATGGTCTAAGGAATTCGACGACCCTTATACGACTAAGCTGCTATATACTTCTCTTGTTCGGCCTATTCTGGAATACGGATCTTGTGTGTGGTCTCCTCAATATTCGGTACACCAAGACAGAATTGAGTCTGTTCAAAAGAAGTTTCTTCTTCTTTGCTCTTCGCGGCTTTAACTGGGTTCCAGGTACTGATTTGCCTTCATACCACAGTAGATTGCAATTAATTAACCTCCCATCTCCTACTAACCGTCGCATGATGCTGGGAGTTCTATTTTTACATAAATTAATATTAATTAAACTAATTATTAATATTAATAATTAGCAAAATTGACTCATCTCTGCTATTGAGCCAAATTAACTTTTCTGTACCCTTGAGACGTACTCGTAACTTCACACCGATTTCTCTAAATACTTGTAACACTAACTATTCTCTGCATAAACCTTTTCGAGTTCTCTGTGTTGACTATAATAGACTTTTTCGAGTCTTCAACTCAGAGTCCTCTTTTGATACGATTAAGAACCATATCCCTAACTTTTTAGCACGTAGTAACTAGCACTAGTTTGCTTTACTAATTATAGTGATCCGATTGGGTTTTTCCGGGTTTTTCCCAACATCGCAACAAATGTTGGATCATTTAATATTCTCACTTTGAACATCCCAGATATTAACTTTAATTTTTTACTTAAATATTTAATTTTAAAAGTAAATTATATTATTTTAATTTTAATTTATATTAAAATTTTTAATGTTACTTTCAAATTTTGGTCGACTGTTAATATGTAGTTGACATTAAATAAATATATAAATAAATAAATAAAATCATAGAAAGTTATTTACTTAAGCAGCTTAATTTAATTAAGCCATTTACCAGGCTTGGGTAGACTAACAGGCTGTGTACTTAGGTATCGTGCTGATACCCTATCTAAGCCCTTGCTTAAATTATTTGAATTGTTTGTTAACTCGTTCTCTTTCCCAGCTTTTTGGAAGGAATCGTTATAATTCCTATTGACAAACATGGCTCAAGGTCCGATGTTATTAACTATAGGAGTACTTCCCAACTGTCCCCGATGCCTAAGATGTTAGAGAAAGATAGCATCTCAACTACCACACCTTTTATTCCACCCTGCCAATGTGGTTTTGTGAAATCGAGGTTTATTACCACTAACTTACTTGAGCTTACCTCCTTTGTTATCGAAGGTTTTAAGAACAAAAAGCAGACAGATGTCATTTACACAGATTACAAGGCTTTTGATTCTGTTAACAAAAGGTTCACAGTTGATGGTAGAATTAACCGTCCGCCCATACGGGAGCATAGTGGATGATCTCCTTTCAATCCCACCAAATACACAGCAACTTTCCTGGCCGTCAATCCCGGCTTGCCACTGTTTGGAACGATTCCCGGCCTTCGACCACGACCGTTTTCGCATGATATTGTCGTATGTGATCCATTTTTCGCTGCCAGTCACCATCCGCTTCAAAAATGGATCGAGTTCGTTTCGTTTCAGCAGCATGTCGCAGGTCGATACGGTCCTGAAGGTTTTTTTGCGTTAAATCATGCGGCAACCAAACATCAAGCTTTTTTGTATTCAGCCTTCTGCAGATGGCTTAAAATGGACGAGATGTCATATGCTGGTCTAACTCGATGTTTTTCATGATTTGATCGGTATTTGTCGTCACAGGTCTTCCGCCGGCTTGGGGTATCCATGGTGTCCTTTTCACCGGCTCTGAATCTTCGAAACCATTCCTCCGCTGTTCGAAGTGATAGAGTTCCATCCTAGCGGATTTGGCTTTAATGAAGGAGTGTTTACACATCTATCCAAACTAATCATGCATAAAGTCGTTTTGTAGGTTATGTCAAGACGTTTCAATGATGTATAGTATTGCCCGATACTCTATAGTGCTTTGTACATAGCCGCGAAATTTAAAAGAAAAAAAAGCGGAAGGAAGATATTTGACAACCTTTTACATAAAAATATCTACCCGCTCCATGTTATCTACTGTTCAAGTCGTACTTGAATAAATTACACTTTTACGAGCAGCAAAGAAATGAAAAATCGCTATCGCTATAAACGCAAACGTCCCACAACGAAGCATATTGGGACTTGTTTTGTATACCCTGTATATGGACGACTAACAGTAACAAATGATTGTACTGGTGCCACATACGCTGATGACACAGTCATTTTAGCATCTAGTTCATCTTAAAAGGAAGTTTCTCAACACCCACAGTCAGAGCTAAGATTTATTGAAGCCACAGGAAAAAAAACTTTATTAAATGAACGTGATGGATACGCTATTGGAAATTGGAGTCCATTATAGGTTTGAGCTAAAACCGGTCCACCTGCCTCTTTATTTCCATAAGTTACTATGCGGAATTCTTTTTGAAAATAAAAGTACGTTCAATGAGCTTATTTTTCAAATATTGTTGGAATGCGCTTTGACATTCAGTACCCCACTCTAATCTAGCTATGTGGTGTTAATTTTAATAAAACGTCAGTTATAAGCGCAAAATGCAAAATAAAAGTCTAGCACTGTCCGTATCATGCGGGACTGGATAGTTCTTGATGATCATATTTCTTGTCATCTGCCAAGACTCCTTTACCTCTACATTGATGACCAAAGAAATTCACTTCATGTATAAAGAATGAACATTTTTTTAGATGCAATTTCAGGTTGTGTTTTCTACATAACACACAAATATCAGTTTAATTTTAAAGCATATGTTTTTCGGAACAACCAATGTTTATTACATCATCCATATAATGGAATGCTTGAGAGAAATAAATCCAGAGAATGCAATAGTCATCATTCTCTGAAATGAATTTGGATCTTTTTTTAAGCCAAATAATATTTGCTTGAAGCGATATGAGCCATTGCTGAAAAGGACTTTCTATTCCTTGAACTTTCTAAGAGTTCTATTTGATGAAAATCTACTACTAAATCTAATTGTCAGACAATAGTTTTTTATACAACGATATCAATTACTTAGCGCCTTTTCTTTTATTTATATTAATATTTATTTATATAATATATTTATTTATATCAATATTAATATTAATATTAATAATAATAAAATATTAATATTAATATTAATATACTGTAAAATCTTTTTTTACACGGTAGGTACGTTCCTAAGAAAACCGTGTAGATCAAAATCGTGTAAAAAAATACACGATTCATATGTAAATTTGAGGATCTGTTCCACAACCTATAAAAATCGTGTAAAATGAAAAAAATTCAAATATTTTCTTAAAAAACCGTGCAAAAAAAAGTGATATTAAACTTCATTAAGTAATAATAAAACAAAACAATTCATATTTATTACAAGAAAATAAATTTAGTTTACAGTTTAAATTCAATCCATAAGTACAAAAAATTAGGAAATAAGAGTACAGCTACTTATCGCTAGTTGATAACAATCGTGTACGTTTATTACGGACTGGCTTAAAAATAGCACTGTCGTCAGAAGATATGTCTAACACTGTTGGGTTTTGATCTAATGCAGATTTATCTTCATTATTAGCGGCCTCTATAGGTCCATAACACCATATGTTTTTCAGTTTTCTCCAAAGTCGAAATTCGACTATAAGAAGTTGTCTTTGAACTAATTGCTGACCCAGAAATTAATGATTTACGAATGGAACTCTCATTTTTTTTAATTGTTCTTACTATCGCTTCGTGTAAGCCAAAAGCTCTGCCAATAGATGTTGAACCTTCGCCACTTCTCAGACAGTCTAGGATTTTTAGTTTCGTTTCTAATGAAATTGTTTGTCTCTTCAGAATGCGCTGTTGTTTAGACATTGTAATAATAAGGCCACTGTAAAAACGAAATAAAATAAAATTGCCTGTTGCAATTTTTCAAACTTACAATCTAACACAATGTTACCTTTTGAAATGTTATTAACAATTCCGATTATGTAGTTTGAAGATTTAACCAATTTATAAAAAATAGCTCACTTAAACATTAACTTTAAAAACTTTTTTGAAATTATATATTTTTGGTTCCAAATAGATTTGGATGTCTAGAGGGTAAACAAACCGTAAAGTAGAGTTGCCACTTGGATGATATCTAATACTGCAGAAAATCATGTAAAAAATTAAAAAAAAAATTTTGGAATTCGTGTTAAATCAAAAATTACGTGTAAAAAAATGTTTAAATCTCTTCTTGACGAACCGTGTTATTTCAAAATCGTGTAAAACAAGATCGTGTAAAAAAAGATTTTACTGTATATATATATATATATATATATATATATTATATTATAAAAATATTATAAATATTATATTATTATTATTATAATATTAATATTAATAACATATTAAAAATAATAATAAAAACTATTTTAATATTAATAATAGTTTATTATTATTATATTTTAATATTAATATTAAAATAGTTTATTATTATAATTATTGTTGCGAGTTTTATCTTGTAGTGCAGTGGGCGCTTCGCTAAGTCAGCCGAGTGATTGAAGTCAGTGTGGATAGGTGCAGGGCAAAATGTTACCTTCCACGCCAGGATCACCAGCAAGTAATCACGAGTCGCGTATATTTTGCACAAAAATGCCGTCGAGTTTTATTCAAAGTTTTGCATTTGATATACACAGCTTAGCGATTGGTAATGATTAGGCAAAAAGAGCAGCGTGGGAAGAGGAAGAGTGAAGCACATTTTTTGGAATTCACTGCGTGGCCGGCATCACGCCCGATCGCTGTCTTGGCACGTGATTCCTTATCCCTTTCAACTTGCCAGTAGCCACTCTGTAGATCCATGGTGGAGAACCATTAGGACCCATGGAGTCTCGTCATGATGTCGTCCATCCGGGGCAGGGGTAGGAATTTTTAAGGGTGACATCGTTGAGACTCCGGTAATCCACACAGAATAGTGCGGAACCATATTTTTTTCGAACCAACATGATGGGCGATGCCCATGGGCCAGCAGACGGGCGGATTACTCCTTGCTGCTGCATATCAGCTATCAGACGCTCCACCTCCATATTTCGGGACAGCGCCTGGACGTGGCGGTTGCTTGATCAT
>JAWNNK010000931.1:0-118997 GCA_035045065.1 Hirtodrosophila trivittata
CGTCTTGTCGGCTAGAAAAGTTTGGTCTTGGTGGTTGCGGTATGTTTGGTTGCTGGTAAGTAGCAATGGGTCGGTACGATGGCATAAAATGAGCTCTATGTGGCTGAGGTGGCATTGGTGGGTAGTAATATGATGTTAGTTGGGTATTATGAGATGGTTGAAATGGCGTGAATGGTCTGTGGGTTTGGTTATTAGTTTGCTTGTTATGTGTATAGTTTTGTGGCTTGTTTGGAATGACAGTTGTATTTGAATTGCTATCTTTTTGGGAAATTGCTTCTTCGTAAAGGCCCTTTTCTTGAAGTATGTTTATTAATGATCTTAAATTTGGTATATTATTGTTTACAATTCTTAGGTAAATGTGTGTGGGTAGTTTTTGAATTAGGTTTTCTATACTTGAATTGATTAATCTGGTGTATAATGTATTTTCAGATGGGTCATTTTCTAATTCTAGCTTACTAGTTAGTGCTTATCGCTTCCGTTCCGCCTCTTCTAAGAATGATCGGATGTTCCCGCGGTATTGTGTGTTGCGAAAATCCTCCAATAACTGGTGGTTAGGCACCTGGGGCTTGTAGTTTAGGATTAGCTGCTGTCGAAGATCACTCCAGCTTGTTATGTTAGAAACGCCAATGGTGCGTATCACGTCGCCGCTGATGCTTCTCTCGATGTGACCAACGATGATAAGTTTTTGTCGCTCGTCAGTCGTATAGTATAATGCCAAGATAAAATCGATTCAACTTATGAAGGTATACAGAGTATTTGGATCGCCCTGGAAGCTCTCTACTGCATGTATTTGGCGCTCGACTTGGACCATGTTAGTTTCGGAAAGTGGCACAGGGGCTTCAATATTTTAATCATCCTACCGGCTGCGCCAATTGTATAATTGTATTTATTTTGTGAGTCCATATAACCACTCATCTGCACGAACGAAGCAGACACCACGTTGGAACTTTTTGGTGTTCCTCTTTGCGCACGAAATTTGTTAACAGGTTATTTGTAACAAAGATAAGCATGCGTAGGCGAGTGCGGTTAGCGGTAAATAGATTAGGAATTTTCAATAATCCGCGACACGTCTGATTTAATGAGAAGTTGGTTTGAGACTGCCTTTATTTGAGAGTACAGCTTAAGACTAAAGACTTATGATAACTGTAATTCTTTCTTTGCTTTACATTGGAAATATGCTTATACTATACGATACTGGACATGTAAATATGTCATTTGTGAATATGTCACTATATATACATAGATTAAGACATTCATTTTATACACCCCAAACATAAAATTTATTTCAGTTAAATTTCAATAATTTAAACTTTATTTAATGTAGTTAATTCTACTTTTTACACGAACATTTTTTGTCGATTGATTATTTATTTATTTAATTTAGAGAGTTCAAACAGTCGACTAGCAGAGAAAAAAGTTTAACATAAATTTATCAATTTAAAATTTTAATAGTAATCTGGAAATTAAAAAAAAATAAAGAATAAAAAGTGAAAAAGGTCTGGGGGTATTATAAAAATGATTTCAAATTTGAATTGTTCCAACATTTGTTGCAGGAATTGGGAAAAAACCCAGAAGAAACCCAATCAGAACAATAAGTATTAGTGTTAGCAGTTACAATAGGTATCTCCGACGATAGAAAAGCGAAAGTTTGATTGAACGAAGAGAATGATCAGAAGAAAAAGTATAAAAATAAGAATTATAGAGTGAACATAAAATCCGAAAAGAATTGTGCAAGGCATAATCAGTGGTGCATACAGGAAGATATAGATGAAGAAAGCTTGTAGTAGGTGTAAGAATAGAGAAATTAACGCATCTTAAAGAAAAGAACAATCTGTGAGGCCATTTATTAATTTTTGAATAAATTTAAAAGCTAGATTTGTTCTACGGTTAGCTAAAGAGGGAATATTTCAATGTAAGAGTTTACTAAAGTAGGGTGGCAAACAAAGATTGAAACCACGAAGAGCAAAGAGAAAATAGAAGAATTGCTTAAGGACTGACTCTATGCGGGCCTCATTATTTTTATATTGAGGGGACCATACACATTAGCAATTTTCGAGAATAGGACGTACTAGTGATACGAAAAATAATTTCGTAGTGAACGGATTGTTAAATTCTTTCTACCAACGTGTTCAAACTTACATTGAACATGCATATGTACATTTGAAATTAATATATATGCGACATACTTTTAAGTGGAAGTGCATTTCGCATTGAGTGAACACAACACACCATAATAAAATAGATAATTTATGGCCGCGTGTATGCGTGTCAAATAGTTTGGTGTGATTCAAGTACGTGCACGAAATATGAACCGATCCTATCAGCAGATGCAACCCGTTGGTCGCGTCAAAGTAGATAAGAATAGATTAAGAACGCCCAATATTACCAATATAGAAGCTAGGATTTGTAAGAAATAAACCAGTACACTTTCGAGTTTCCCACTGAACACATCGTTCAAACACAACGCTTAATGAAGCCTAGAACGCCTTTCGCAACATTGACAATAGATGCAATATGTAAGTTAAAATTGAGCTTTGAATCGAAAAGAACATCTAACTCTTTAACAGTAATAATACGTTCTAAAGGAAGATTACCTATGGTATATATACCATGGTATGAGGTCAATCGGCTAGAAGTCATAAACATGCACTTAGAGCAGTTTAGAGGAAGATGATTGGATGAGCACCAAAGTTGCATGGAGTTTAGATCAAGTTGAGAAAGATCCTGAAATAATAATATAAGTTTAATATCGTCAGCATACATTAGTATACGCGAAAGTGGACTGTAGGTCTTTAAGAAAAGTATAATTGAATGGACCAAGGTCTTTAACTTTTAGGAAAGTATAAATCCAAGATAGAAAAGAGGGAGGAAACCCAATGCAACGGAGCTCAAAAAGTAATAGATCATGGTGTACAGAGTCAAATTCCTTACTGAAGTCAGTGTAAATGACATTAGTTTGCATTCTCTGTTGGAACGTATCGTGAATAAGAGATGTGAACTCCAACAGGTTGGTCGTAGTAGACCGACTCTTTACATGATGGGAAGAGGAAATAACAGATTTAAAAGTTGACATTGTGATATATCTTTACATTTTTGAAATAGCAGACAATTTTGCAATACCTCTGTAATTAGAGATATCAGACATACCACATTTTTTAAGGAGTGGTATTATAAATGAGTCAAAGATATGGGAATACTCCGGTAGTACGGTATAGAGTTAGAGTTAGATCAAAGTTGACTATAAGGATGAAGATTATTAGTATGACGAATAGTTCAATAGGTGGAATGAAAAAATTTTCATTGCCCAAAAAGAGGGAGTCGTGAAGATTTACACTAAGAGATTACGAAAGTGTAGAAAAGTTTACGATCACTAGCAAATTGATTCTTATTTCGGGCGATATATTCTGTGTAACATTGAGAGTTAAGCAGCAAGAAGTTAGATTTAGCGATACAATAATCATATAAGTCTAGATTGGAACCAGACATCTTAAACTTTTAAAAGCATTTAGACTCAATATTTTTCAAGTCTGAGAGTCTGGCTGTAAACCAATGTGGCTTGGACGAACTAGATTTACGATAAGAGTAAGGAATGAAGATATCTAATAGAGAGTTAAGTGAATCGTAGAGGAGCTTAGAGCGATATCGATGTCAACTGCGATGTCAAGCAATGGCCACTCGGTTGAAAAGATCAGTTGATTTAGCAAGGTAAAGTTACCTTTGCGAAAACAACGGTGTTGTCAGTAGGAATGGGTGAAGGTGAGATAGATTTGTTAGATACATAGAGAAAGATTTCTATAGTAGGATGACTATCAGGCAGAGCTAAAGGATTAAAGGACTACAGACGAATCTAAAAACAAAAACAAACATTGCAATGACGCCGTTTTGGAAAGAAAAATGTAAATAAAAACTTACAGGCACAGGTTTAAGCAGTTAATAAAATCGCAAAGAGCGCGGAAAGGAAAATAAAACTAAAACCACAGTTTTACAGAATATTAGGAGAAGGCAGGGAACAGAAATGATTTAAGCAGAGCGCGAAAATTACACAATAAATCTAATAGGTATCGATACATCGATTAATAGTTGATATTAAATAAATAAATAAATAAATCTTATAACCAATTTACACTGGGGCCGTTAGGCAAAAGTCATTAGCTTAATAGCGAACTTGCTCACACAACCTGCAAAAGTCATTATAGTGACGAAATCAGCTGTTCTTTGCATACATTTTATATATATATTAATATAATAATTGTAAGATTAAAAGAACGAAATTCAGTCCGTTTGTGAAAAATATGGAAAATTAAAACAATTCAGATAATAATAATATAATGGGAGACAATTGTTACAACGAATCATGTACAAATATATCTATAACAGCATATAAACTTAAATAAATAGCTTGCAGTTTTTTAAGGTATTTTAAAAGCAAGGAAGTAGTAGTAGCCAGTACTGAAATTGTTCTTGTATATTTGAGATAGGGGAGTCGGCAGGGTTGAGTAAGCATTTTATAGTTTGGCGGTCAAAAAGTCTTTTTTTTGTTCTATTGTTTGTATGTTTGCTATTATGAATCAGAATGCTCCAAGTTACATTCTAACGGCAGCATTAAGTGATATTGTGTAAAGCCATATATAAATATGGTGTAAATAATTTTAGCTATAACTTTTGGTTTTGTGATACAGAGCAGAGTTTGCGAGATGCAATTATATCGGGGACTATGATATTATATTTATACTGATTATATTTAAATATTCAGCTAGTGAGCATTTCAGTTTGTTTAAATGCGTGAGCCATGTGTATAATCCATTAATAGTAAATCCTAGGATTTTTAATTGAGAGACATATGGTATTGGAATATTATTGAAGGAAATTTTACATTGGCAGTTATGTTTGCGACAAATATGTAAATGCTGTCAAGCTAAGGATAATTTTGCTTCTGAATTTGAGCACCAATTGTCAATATTTTAAAATAGATACAGGCACATATTATTGTTATTATTTAAGTTAACTTTTGGATTAACTCTTGTGCTTTGTCGTAGACGGTTGTGTTTATCTGTGCTCGTGGTAATACTTTGTTTATTTGTGTTCAAATAATTAATTTTTTTTCTATTTATAACTATTTCATTTATTGTCCGTTGTCATGTCATCGTCCGCTCATTTGTGTTTTTATTTCAAGTTATTAACGTATATATTAATTCTATTAATAATAATTTTTTTCTCATCAGTAAGTTTTTGTTTTTGCTTTTCTGTTTAATGGCCAGTGCATTCTCGCGCAGTCGTTAGTTGTTGTTATTGTTAGTTTGCTTGCTCTCTAACAGTTTTGTTTAAGCGCTTTCCTATTTACATGCATTTAAATTTATGGTACTAACACTGATTGTTGCAGCTGTTTTTTGTGCATGCCGCTCTTCCTCAGTTCTCTCTCTCTCATTCTTGTTCTAACTGCATAACTTGCATCATTCCAAAAACACTGCGTCCCAGCGCTAGTTATTTTTGTTTTGATTTTGTGGATTCGCTAATAAGACTGTGCATTATTTTTGTTTCTTGTTTTTCCTGTGCTATTTTGTATAACAATATAGCACACGTTAAATGTGCTGGTTATGCAAACAAAGTTAAGTTTTAATACCCTCCGAGCAGCATTTTCCAAACTATATGGTGACTTCCAGAACTTTGATGATAATTTTAATAATCTAAGACTGTCATCCATGCCATCTGAGCCGAAGACTGTTATGCTGTCCCACCAGTCTCTTCGGCGACTCCACAATTTTTAACTCCACATCACTTACCTACATCTTGTCCGATTTCCCCAAATATATCTGATACTGTCGAGCTTACGAGCTATTACTCGCCTGCTCCTATAAGGGGCTCTAAGAATGTGATTGCAACTAAATCGTTGGTCAGCAACACTGCTCTTAGTTCTCCCCAGACTTTGTCCGTATATATTTCCTTACAAGCAATTAGGGGTGCTGCCCCTGATAGCTGTCCCAAATAAAAAACAAATCTACGGCTCTAGGCTTACCCCTGACACTTCGGTTGATGATGTTAAGTCATACATCCAAGAGAAGTTAAAACTACAAGATTCATCTGTTGATAAATTTAGATTTAGTTATACCAGAGAAATCAGCTCTTTTAAAATTAGTGTTCCGGCGGAAGCATTCAACACTTTATGTGGAAAAACCTTCTCGTCGAAAGACTTAATTATAAAAGAGTTTGAGTCAAGTAGAAGAAATCGGCCTCCGATTGCACTGCCTATAAATCCTACTAGCACATTATCTTCTTCATCTTTATCTTCTAGCAATGCACAAAAAAACGAACTCTTTGCCTATCATATCAATACGTTAAGCCCTCTAACTCTTAACTTAATAAGCTTTATGTAGATAGTATTTCTTTTGAAGCTTACATAATTATCTTTACTGAAACCTGCCTAAAGCCCAAAATTTCAGATTTTTCTTTATTTTGCAATAAATACACATCTTTTAGATGAGATCGTTTGTCAAGTATAGGCGGTGGTGTCCTTATTGCTGAAGATTCTTATCTTTTATCAAAACCTATTTTTTCGCCTTGCCTAACAAACATTGAATTTATCGCCGCTAAAATAATATATAAAAATTTTTCTATATATATAAGGAGCTCCTATATTCCGCCACAGACCGATTTATCTATATACCTAGAGCATATTTCTGCTATTCAGTCCATTTCGTCACTTTTTTCTAGTAGTGATTACCTCTTTCTATTTGGTGAAAATAAAACAGATTTTATAAAACATTATTCATTAATTTTAGAAACAAATTGGTCTCAACTGTACTTTTCTACTGACATTAACAATGCTACTTCAATCTTTTATAATATTATAAAATCACTTTTTGACCAATGCGTTCCAGATGAGCTTCCCAGGAGAACTAATAGACCTCCTTGGTTCTCTAAGGAATTTACAATTCTTAAAAATGTACAGTCTAGATATTATAAAAGATTTAAGAGTTTAAATAATCCCTTAGATATTTCTCGTTATGTTACCGCCAGAAAATTTTGTATTTTGTAATTCGCGTTGTTACAATAATTACTTAATTCGATATCGCTTGCAATTTGCTTAGAATCATAGGCAGTTCTACAACTTTGTCAATACTAAACGAAAAACTTCTTTACTGCCCTCATTTGTTTCTTATGAAGACGTGAAATTAAATATTGCTCAGGCTGCAGCCGCTCTTTCTGCAGAATTCTTCCACTCTACTTACTCATCTTCTAACTTTCTTCCTAATTCCCCTTATCCGTATACCTTGCCGAAATCTAACTGCATTTTTAATCCTGTGATCCTGGAAAGTTCGTTACTTAACGAACTTAACTTAATCAAGCCAGGTTATTCACCAGGCCCAGATGGAGTACCAGCATATGTACTTAGGTACTGTGCTGATTCTCTATCTAAGCCCTTGCTTAATATATTTGAATTGTCTGTTAACTCGTGCTCTTTCCCAACCATTTGGAAGAAATAATTTATAGTTCCTCTTTACAAACATGGTTCAAAGTGTGATGTTAAAAACTATAGGGGTATTTCCAAATTATCAGCGATGCCTAAAGTGTTTGAAAAGCTGATAACATCTCAACTACAACACTCATGTAGCTCTATCATTTCACCCTGCCAACATGGTTTTGTGAAATCGAAATCTAATACCACTAACTTACTTACTTACTTGAGCTTACCTCCCTTGTTATTAAAGGTTTTCAGGACAAAAAGCAGACTGACGTCATTTACACAGATTTCAGCAAGCCTTTCGATTCCGTTAACCACTATCTCTTGCTTAAAAAACTTAGTACTATCGGATTTCCACACAGCCTTCTTATGTGGACTTCCGAAAATCTTTCTTGTAGAACCCAAAAAGTTATTTTTAAATCCACACTGTCTAAGCCTGTCTTTGTTACCTCTGGTGTACCCCAGGATAGTCTCCTTCACCCTTTACTTTTAAATTTATTTATTAACGATCTCCCGTCTATTTTCCTTTACTCCTATGCACTAATGTACGCCGGTGATGTGAAGCTGTGCTTATCATATAATGACAACAACTCTCTTTATTTATTGCAATCGGACTTGGATTTGTTTTTCGCTTGGCGTAAATGCAACTTGTTGTTTCTGAATTGCTCTAAATGTAAGGTTATGTCATTCTATAGAAGTATGCCTCACACATTTCATTACATGCTTGACCGGGATTCTCATGAGAGAATCTGACTGTGTCACCGACTTGGGAATTCTTCGCGACTCTATCTCTTGGATTTATCAAACGATGGTCTAAGGGATTTGACGACCCTTATACGACTAAACTGCTATATACTTCTCTTGTTCGGCCTATTCTGGAATACGGATCTTGTTTGTGGTTTCCTCAATATTCGGTACACCAAGACAGAATTGAATTGGTTCAAAAAAAGATTCTTCTTTTTGCTCTTCGCGGCTTTAACTGGTTTCCAGGTACTGATTTGCTTCCATACCGCAGAAGACTGCTATTAATTAACTTCCCATCACTTACTAACCGTCGCATGATGCTGGGAGTTGTATTTTTACATAAATTAATAATTGGCAAAATTGAGTCATCTCAGCTATTGAGCCAAATTAACTTTTATGTACCTTTGAGACGTACTCGTAATTTCACACCACTTTCTCTAAATTGTCGTAATACTAACAATTGTCTGCAAGAACCTTTTCGAGTTCTCTGTGACTATAGATGACTTTTTCGAGTTATCAACTCAGAGTCCTCTTTTGATACGATATAAAACCATATTCTTAACTTTTTAGTAAGTAGTAACTAGCTCTAATTTGCTTTACTAATCATAGTAATCTGATTGGGTTTTTTGGGGTTTTCTCAATCCTCGCAACAAATGTTGGATCATTTAATAATCTCATTTTTAACGCCCCAGAACTTAGCGCTAATTTTTTACTTAAATATTTAATTTCAAATTTAAATTATATTATTTTAATTGTAATTTATATTAAAAATTTTAATATTTCTCTCAAATTTTGGTCGACTGTTAATAGTTGACATTAAACAAATAAATAAATAAATAAAAATAAATAAAAAATTAGGAAAAAGTCGTATGCGTAAATAATATATCTTTTGACGTGTTATAAAATTGGCCAAGTTGTTTTATGCTTTCAGAAAGAGTATAACCGATATGGGTGAGTCTGGTGGTACTACATTATGTAGTGGTAAAGTATTTGATTTTTGAGATGCTATTCTAACAATTATTTTCCTGTTTGTCATGAAATTTTTGGACGTATTGGATTATTCAAATATTGAGTTAATTCAATCAACTGATTAAGAATTGTATGTACTTCAATTCTATCAAGTGATGATTGAAGTGTGTCTTTTTGAAGCTTAAAATTTGGATATGAGCTAATCGGCGTATAGCAGACTCTCGGTAACCGATCTGTTTTTTTTTTAAGCCGAACTGGTCTGGGTGTAAACCTTATTTGGGACACAAACCACAAAAATAATTTTGCTATTATTTTCTAAAATTATTTAGTTTTTAGGAGTTTTCTAGATAGTGCTTTTAGTTGGGATTAAGCCACAGAAGCGTCTAATATTCGCCCATTTTTATCTATTGGTGTAGATGGTGCCATGGTTACCGTAAGCATTTGGATTGTCTCTTTCTTTGTTATTTTTAATTCTCTCTTGCATAGGGTATTTTTTTTCTGAGCTTGGCTATATTTGAGCTGCATCATCTCTTTATTCAATGCTTTATAAAAAGTGTTACAGTGATCGGATTTAGTTCAAATATACGCCGTTTTGTTCGATTAAACATCTAGACGTCAACTTGAAAATACCCCCTTGTGGAACTTCCTCCTCCCCATCCTTATTACGAAGAACTCGGACAGCCATTTTTCACAATCCTCTTTTGAGGCCAACTTTACACCACCAAGGGCGTTCGCCTTGGACAGGAACAGGTGGTAATCACAATTCAAACATGCGCCGTTTTGTTCGATAATCCGAGAAGCCATCTAGACGGCAACTTCATAATACCCCCTTGTAGAACCTTCTCCTCCCCCTCTTTATTACGAAGAACTCGGACAGCCACTTTTCACAAGCTTCCTTTGAGTCCAACTGTACACCACCAAGGGTGTTCGCCATGGACAGGAACAAATGGTAATCACTTGGCGCTATGTCCGGGCTATATGGTGGATGCAATAAAACCTCACATCCGAGCTCCCGTAGATTCTAACGAATAACCAAAGATTCGTATGGCCTGGAGTTGTCCTGGTGGAACACTACACTTGCTACTATATCTTCTCGACTTCGCTGTACTGCCATTTTACTTGTAAATTATAATTACTAGTTTTGTTGAAATAATAATAATGAAAATTAAAAAATTCATAATGATCACCTTAATAAAAAAAAATTTCTTAAATATCTCTAACGCGGGCGATTTAAAAAGGAATTGCCAGGTACTTTATTGTTATAATGTATATATATGTAGATTGTTTCCTCTCCAACTAGACTACTAAATTTAATTATTATTTATTTATTTGTTTACTTATTTATTTATTTATTTATTAATTCATTTAAATAATTTTATTTATTTTATTTACTTATTTATTTTTTATTTATTTACTTATTAATTTATTTTTTATTTATTTATTTATTTATAATTTATTAATTTATTTATTTATAAATTTATTTATTAATTTATTTATTAATTTATTTATTAATTTATTTATTAATTTATTTATTAATTAATTTATTTATTTAATGTCACTTATTATCAGTCGACCAAAATTTTAAAGTAACTTTATAATTAAGTTTAATATAATTCACTATGATAAGTATAGCAATTAGTGTTCGTTACTACATGCTAAAAAGTTAAGAAAATGGTTTTTAATCGTATAAAGAGGACTCTGAGTTGAAGACTCGAAAAGTCTGTTATAGTCAACACAGAGAACTCGAAAAGGCACATGCAGACAATTGTTAGTATTACGACAATTTAGAGAAAGTGGTGTGAAATTACGAGTACGTCTCAAAGGTACAGAAAAGTTAATTTGGCTCAATAACAGAGATGAGTCAATTTTGCCAATTAATAATTTATGTAAAAATACAACTTCCAGCACCATGCGACGGTTAGTAAGACATATGAGGTTAATTAATAGCAGTCTACTGTGGTATGGAGGCAAATCAGTACCTGGAAATTAGTTAAAGCCGTGAACAGCAACATGAAAAAACATAATTTTTCTTGAACCGACATATGAGGTTAATTAGTAGCAGTCTACTGTGGTATGGAGGCAAATCAGTACCTGGAACCTAGTTAAAGCCGTGAACAGCAACATGAAAAAACATAATTTTTTTTTGAAGCCACTCATTTCTGTCTTGGTCTACCGAGTATTGAGGAGACCACACACAAGATCCGTATTCCAGAAAAGGCCGAACAAGAGAAGTATATAGCAGTTTAGTCGTATAAGGATCGTCAAATTTCTTACACTATCGTTTGATAAGTCGAAGAGATTGAGTCATCTTATTGACTGTAAGCGCGATATGTTGGTCAAATCTTAATCTATAATCGAGAAGAATTCCCAAGTCGGTGATAAAGTCTAATCTCTCAAAAGAAATCCGGTCAAGCATGTAATGAAATGTGTAAGGCGTACTTCTATAAAATAACATAACCTTACATTTAGAGCAATTCAGAAACAACAAGTTCCATTTACACCAAGCAATAAACAAATCCAAGTCCGATTGCAATAAATAAGGAGAGTTGTTGTCATTATATGATAAGCACAGCTTCATATAATCGGCGAACATTAGTACATAGGAGTGAAGGAAAATAGACGGAAAAGTAAGTAAAAAAATTAAGGACCAAGGTGTCTACCCTGGGGTATACCAGAGGTAACAAAGACGGGCTTAGACAGTGAGGTTTTAAAAATAACTTTCTGGGTTATACAAGAAAGCTATTTGGTAATCCACATAAGAAGGCTGTGTGAAAATCCGATAGTACTAAGTTTTTTAAGCAAGAGATAGTGGTTAATGGAATCAAAAGCCTTACTGAAATCTGTGTAAACCTTTTGATTAAAGGTCAGGCTCCACAAAAACTGACAGATTTCCTGTCAGTCAGATCCAAATGATCAATCACTCGCACTATTATGTTAGATATATTGGATTGGACATTGGAATTTGGAACATGGTGTTTGAAAGGGAGTGGGAAGTATGAGGTGACTGAGATAGTTCTAGGTTTGACCTCAGCTCAAAACTGAGCTTCAGAGTATCTCTCCGGCACTTACCTGTTTCTTTGCTAATTTTTATTTGTTTGTAAGCTATCGATTTTGCCCCACGTTGGGCGTCATTTATTATGTAACGAAAACGGGTATGTGTGCAGCATACTAGTGGGACACTCTGCCTACGGGGTCCCCTTTGCTCAGGGCAATTGGGGGGATGTTTTGTCAATTAGTAGCTGCCCAGAGAACGGAAGACACCGATATATATATATATATATATATATATTGTTGCGTAGGACTACTACGTGGGCATATTTTATTATCTATTTACAAAAGAATTAAGGTAATTAAAATTACAGTTATACTAAAATTTATTCTTAGCTTTAGCGACTTGGCGTTTAAGCTTGTATTATTATTTTTGCGGTATGTACATTTACTATATTATTAATTGAAGATTAATTAGATGATTGAAATTTAATAAAAGTTTGTGTAGTATGTTTGATGCTCTTAGGAAATTAATTAGATTTATTTGGTAGTCTTTTGAGGGACTGGAAAGGGCGGTTAAGGGATCAGTATTGGGAAAGAATTTAAGTCTGGATCTGTTTAATTGGGGGCAGTGTGAGAGGATATGTTTGGGTTGTTGGTCTTGCAGAGTTGGCAGTTGATAGAGGATGTAATGTGGCTGTGGTCAAAAAGGTGTCTGTGGGTGTGGTTCGTATGACCTAGGCGGAGACGAATGATCTTGATCCTGGTGAATTTTTCCGTAGTCGTCGATCGTTGTTGTAAGTGGGTTGTGTGATTTGTAGTAATTATTTGTGTATGCTATGGAAGATAATAATTGCTTTGAAAGTGTGTTTTTATAAAATGTATAATGTCTGAAATATTAATGTTATCGTGGAAAGTTAGTGTGAATTTAACTGCCGTTTTAGCTACAGCATCAGCGGCTCCATTGCCTTGTATATTGCAATGTCCGGGTATCCAGATCAATTTAATACGGGGAGTGTTAGTATTTGTCTAATGTAGAGAAGATTGAGCTTCTTTGAAATTGCTTCTATGGCTGATAAGAAGTCTGTACATGTGGTAACCGGAATGTTATGTTGTTTTCCAAGCTGTATTGTTTAATAAATTACGACTATTTATGCGGCAAAGATGAAGGAATAGTAAGGAAGCTAAAAAGCATTGGAGAGGTCATTGGAGACTATACCGAATGATACTGAATTTCCAGATTTGGAGCCGTCGGAGTATATAAATAAGTGTAATGTCAGTGAATATTTTAGTTGAAGAAATTTTTGGCGGAAAATAGATGGGGCAGCAGTTGAGTTTAGAGATTCGTGAAGGGAAGTGTTAATATGTATTTTTTCTTACCTTGGGAAATTTTATCTTTAAACTGAGGAATTGGTTGTGTAGAGAGGTTTAGTTTGTGATTAGATTCGAGTGCTCGGTGTAGGGATGAGGGTATTTTTGGTGTTGTTTTATTTTATTTGTGAATTCACCGAACGCCAAATGCAAGCGGAGAATTATTGGACTCGAGAATTGTTTTAATGAGTTTAGTTGTAACAAGATTTCTCCTCATTTCAAGTGGCATTACCCTAGATTCAAACATCATGTTATTAATGAGTGTGGTTTTGAAAGCTCCAAGAGCGAAGCGGATTGCGGAGAGGTAAATACTTTTTATTTTGTTGGATTTGGAGGCAAGCCGAAATCTATTTTGAACATTACTAGGAACTTAACAATTAAAATGAGCGTTAGTTGACTACAGTTGTATTTGTTAATTGATAGACATTTTATGATATTTATTCTTCGTGTCAAAGATTTAAGGAGGGTGGATATATGATTAGACCATGTGTACCTGTTGTTGAATGTAATTCCCAGGATTTTTAAGGTATTAACATTTGATATGGGGGCTGTCGATGAAGTTATATTGATGTGACACTGTTTTTTTCTGCATATATGGAGTTGTTTACATTTTATTATTGAGCGTATGGCACCTGAGTATTCACACCATGAAAGTATATCGTGCATTAGGTTGTCTGCTTGGGTAGAGGTAATTTTGTTTAGTTTCCTGACTATGTGGTAATCAACTGCGTAGGCACAAAAATTAAATTTTCTATGTCTGTGAATTATTCGCTTAAGTTTGTTAAATGCAATAAGAAAGAGTACGACTGAAAGCGGGGATGCTTTTGGAATACCGTTGTATAGGGGCTGTGTTGAGAAGAATTGATTATTGGCGTATACTAAATTTTTTCTAGTGGACATGAAATTCTTGATGAAATTAATTATTTTTGTGCCTAATTTCCATGATTGAAGCTCATCTACAAAAGAGTGTTTGCCGATTTCATCAAAGTCTTTTGTAAAATCGAAGGAGAGTATGAATACATGTTTTGTGTTGATAGCGCAGATGTTATGAGGTAATCCAAAGCTAACAAACAGTCAGTTGGCGACAGTCTATTAGTTTGTTTACCGATACAAACCACCATAGACGGTTAGCAATTATTTTGTCTAAAGTCTTGGCACAGCATGAGTTGAGAGATATGGGGCGATAAGAATTTAAATTTGTTTAGCATGGGCTATTACATCCTTTCCAAGCCGGGTTATTTACCTTTTATTTTATTTATTTACTTCTTTATTTATTTTATTCGGAAAGACGACTAAGAACAGTCGACATTAGAACAATATAAAGCTAATCATTACATTTGAAAGTAAAACTAAGTAAAAAGTAAAAAAAAAAAAAGAAGAAGTCTGGGGAAAATAAAAAATGATTTTAAATTTGAATATAAATTTAAATTTAAACTTAAATTGTCCCAACATTTGTTGCGAGAATTGGGAAAAACCCGGAAAAACCCAATCAGAACAGTGAGTATTTGTATCAGTAAAAGATTCACCGAAGGTGGTTGAAAAGCTTAAGTTTTATAGAACGAAGAGAATGTTCTGAAGAGAAAGCATGAAAGTGTGAATTGTAAAGAAAACATAGAATGCGAAAAGGATTATGCAAGGCAAGGCATAATCAGTGACGCATACCGGAAGATATAGAGGAAGATAGTTTCTAGTAGGTCTATAAGGAATGGAAAAATTTCAATGTTGCCGTTTATTAATTTACGAATAAATAAAACAGCTAAAGTTGTTCTACGGTTAGTTAAAGAGGGATTTAGTAGAAGAAGTCTGAATAGGAAGGCAACCAAAGATTGGGATCCCAATTAAGACCACGAAGGGCAAAGAGAGGGAATTGCTTCTGTACTGACTCTATGCGGGCCTCATAGTTATTATATTGAGGAGACCATACACATGAGCAGTATTCAAGAATAGGCCGAACTAGTGAAACAAAGAAGTAATTTAAGTAAACCAACGCTTAATGTAGCCTTTAACGGTAAATATGCGTTCTAAAGGAAGATTACCAATGGTATATGTACCATGGTATGGCTTTAATCGGCTAAACGTCATAAACATGCATTTAGAGCAGTTCAGAGGAAGATGGTTGGCTGAGCACCAAAGTTGCATGGAGTTAAGATCATGTTGAAGAAGACCAAGTTGAGAAGGCTCTTTATATGATAATATAAGTTTGACATCGTCAGCATACATTAGTATACGTTAGTGTGATACAGTGGACGGAAGGTCGTTGATGAAAAGTATAAAAAATAAGGGACCAAGCTAGCTGCCTTGAGTTACGCCAGAAGTAACATAGACTCGTCTGGAAATTGCTGATCTAAGTACATTTTTTTTAAAATACAAAGTAGTTTAAAAAGTAAAAGTTCATGGTGTACAGAGTCGAATGCTTTACTGAAATCAGTGTAAATGACATCACTTTGCATTTTGTGTTGGAACGCATCGTGAATAAGAGATGTAAATTCCAACAGGTTAGTCGTAGTGGACCGACTCTTTACAAAGCCATGTTGAGAAGAGGAAATGACAGATTTACAGAGATGTTGCAAAGTTGCCGTAATGATATTTTCAAACAATTTTGTAATAGAAGACAATTTTGCAATACCTCTGTAATTAGAAATATCTGACTTACCACCTTTTTTATGGAGAGGTATGATGTATGAGTCTTTCCAAAGAGATGGGAAGACTCCAGCGGCAAGTGATAAATTAAAGAGTTTAAGTAGAGGACGAATAAGAGACGTGCTACACTCTTTCAAGACACAACTTGGAATGTTATCCGGCCCTGGTGAGTAAGAAAATTTTGCAAGTTTTATAGCAGTGAGAAGAGAAGACTCACATACTATAGGAGCGAAAATAGTTTTGGATGAGGCTTAACTGTAGGGATAGAGATTATTAGAGTGAGGAATAGATGAGTAGGTGGATTGAAAAAATTTGGCAAACAAATCATCGGCAGCTGAGTCGTAGTTAGCCTTTTCAATGCCAAGAAAGAAAGAAGATGGGAGGCGTGTGGTTTTACGCTTCGAGTTAACGAAGGAGTAGAAGAGTTTGGGATTACTTGAACATTGATTCTTACATCGGGCGATAAATAGTAATATAGTCAGACCAATAGCCTAGTTTTTTGAGACATTGGTTACAGGTATGTTAGTAGGAAAAACTACTGGTGAAGGTTGTGCTCGTTTCTTCGGCCTAAACTCATGAACAACCAGAAATTAGAGTCACATATAGTGTTAAATAAATCTGAAGATACGTTAATTTTAAAAGAAGAGATTTCTCTAGGAGCAGAGAAGTTAAATTTGGTAACAGATACATTAGCAGAAGATCTACTAGCTATTTATCTAAATATCGACTCGCAAGTTGTATCAGCCCATAGTATAGACACAAAAACTTGTCTACGAGGAGCAATGACGGATAGAGTAATAAGTGAAGAAAGGGAGTGCTTATTTTTACATCGTGTAGCTTTCGCCACAGCACCAGTAGATGGTGATGGATCAGTTGATCCTGGAGCAGGGGGTGCCGCAACAGGCGTAAATAGCGGAGTTGAGTTGGGAAAGTTCCTGGGAGAAGGAGACAGAGAAAGTGTAGGGGAAATGTATAATATGTTGGGTGAGGAATTAAGGGTGGGGGATGGAGAAATAGGAATAAGCACGGGAGCAGTTAAAAGCTCAGCTACTTCTGTACGACGCGGCTCAAATTTGAATTGACTAAGCAATTCAATGTTTGAGTCAAAATCGCTCGCCAGTCGTTTTAATATTTTGCTCAATTTATTAAACTGACTGCGTACCATATTATACATCTTGCTGAAATTGTTTGACTTACTCCCATCTCCTGGGCGATGTCACGAGATGTCACATGCCGGTCTAACTCGATGTTTTCCATGATTTGATCGGTTTTCGTCGTCGCATGTCTTCCGCCGGGTAGCTTATCCATCGTTTCGTTTTCACCGGCTCTGAATCGTTGAAACCATTCCTCCGCGGCTCGAAATGATAGAGTACCATCCCCCAAAACACCATTAATCTCACGGAACGTTTCTCTAGTGGATTTGCCTTTAGCGAAAGAAAACTTCAAAATTGTGTGAATTTTGGTGTTAGTTAACTCTATGTTTACACGTTTATAACTTTTAAACACAGTATCCAAACTAATCATGCATAGCGTTGTTCTGTAGGCTATGTGACCTTTCAAGTGATGTATAGTGCCCGATGAGTATAGTATAGTATACGAGCTCTGTAGCGCTTTGTACATAGCCGCGAAATTTAAAAGACAAAAAGGCGGAAGGGAGATATTTGATAACCTTATATTATGTGGGATGCGCCTATTAAAATAATATTGTTAATTACTGCCTACTCATTAATTGATGCTGGTAGTTTTTTGGAAATTAGAAATTATTGTGCTTGTTGTGCTGGAAATTGATGCCCAGTCAGCTTTTTGGTTTTAAAGCATGGTCTGAATATGTTATCTATTCTAGGGTTTGCGAATAAGGATACAAGGATAGGGAAGTGATCGCTTCCTTGTAGGGTTTTAAAGATTTTCCATTCAGCAAATGGTGCTATTTGTGGCGAACAAAATGTTAAATCAATATGTTTCAGTGTACTGTGTGTGCTGTAATGTGTGGGTGGGTTATCGTTTAAGAGTATAATATGTTCTTGTTTGATAAATTTTACTAATGTTTTGGCTCTTTGATTTCTAAGTGGAGACCCTAGCTGTTGTGCCAGCTGTTGAAATCTCCTGTAACTAGTGCAGTAGCATTGTTAATGCTGAATATATGGTTAGGTTATTATATGTAAATTATTTATTAGGGAGAATGTATGTGGCAAATAATAAAATTTTTATGTATGGTAATGTTATGTTGTTTTTTTATTAGTGTAAATGCGCTAACGCGCATTAATCATATTTTCAGTGAACTGTGGTTTTTTGTTACTGTTCTTTGGTCTCAACCTGAGGCGCCGAGAGAGACAGAGAGAGGCTGACCCTGTTGAAAACTGTGCCTACGTTCCAGTCAAAAATAGACTGAAAGCTTCTCTCTCTCGGTATACACTCTTCCAAAAGTATATTTAAGGTCACATAGAAAACTTTGACGTCAACATCAATGTCAATCGCATTATTTAGAAATGACCAGTCAGTTGGAAGAATGCATTCATTTACCAAGCGATAGTTTCCCTTACGAAAGCAACTACGTGGTACTGGTTTACGTGCTTATGTCAAATAATGCGGCTTAGGAAGTGATATAGAAAGTTAAAAAGCCGTATGATGTTTGTTTGAACTGTAAGAGGCGCAGATATAGAGACGGCTAAATTAGCGAAGTCGTTAATAAAAACAAGGTCGATAATTCTACCCAAATAGTTTTTAAATGAATTTATTTGGACTAATGGCAAATCAAGCATGCTATCAGAACAACAAAAAGATCAGTATCTTTCACTTGTAGGTAAACTATCTTATACAAGCAATATGTTGCATATAAACTTGTTTATCAGAAGATGAATGAATGAAAAAGTTACCATAACAACAACAATTTCAACACCAGTGGGTACAGAAGATAGAGATTTATTTCGGAGACGAATCTATATTAGAGACAGATCCTGAAATAGGCCACAAAGATGGGGCAGGAGAAATAGCAGCGAACAGATTGCCTGGAGATGGTGATAATGACAGGATAGGCGAAACATCCAGATGACGTGAAGTCACCGGTGATACTTAAAGAGATATGGCAGAATTCACTGAAGAAGGGACATTTAAATACAGGGGATAAGGATTGGGTGGGGCCTCAAATTTATAGTGGCTAAGCAACTCAGCGCTTGAATCAAAATCACTCAAGAGATGCTTAGCTACACTATTAAGTTTTAAAAATTTATTTCTCACATTATTATACATTTAAGAGAAATCAAATAGCATGGCGAAGCATGATGCACACTGCCATCTTGAGCCACCGCAATCTTTTTTGGTATTACCAATAAATTTTATAAACTTTCCGTAGTCGCGACTATTAATACCAGCACAATTACAGTGCATAATATTATCGTAAAGCCAACAATGGACAAATTGCTGTTGGGGCGACTAATTAATGAGCTTGCAGCCTTTCTTGCAGCACGACATAATTAAAAAATTATTAAAACTATAAACTTAAAAAAAAACATCAAAACAACAAACAATACTCAAAAATAGACAAAATTAATAAATTTCACTCAAGTTGAAATGCAAATAGCTTGAGAAGACAAAGCACTAGCAACAAACACAGCAATAAAGCCGATAAATTGAATTGCTGGAGTATTGAAGCACTCTAACTGACAATGAGAGCGAAAATACAACAGCACAGGTGTGACCTTGGAGATCGGTTGAGCGAAAGTCAAAAGCAAAACAAACACGCATACAAAGTCTTGTATAGGCGAGCGACGAAATACATTCGTAATGTAAAAACACAAACGAAAATATTCAGACGCTCGCTTAGACAAGAAAGGATGTCTTTGGCTACTGTACTTGCAATTGGGCTTGGACTGCATAGGTCTAGTAGGTCATCATAAATGATTGTGGTGCGATTGTCCGAGATGCTACGTGGGGATGAGGTGCTGCATGGTCTTCATTCTTTTTTGGTGGATGTGCTTGTATTGGAGATGTTGGTGTTGGAGTCGCATTGGGATAATTTTACTATAGTGTTTCTGAGTATGTGATTGTTCCGATTATGTGGTTTTGATTGTATATTTCGTATTCTGTTCAAATGTCAACATGTGTTATTTTAATAAGTTTTATTTATTGTTGCTTTTTGTATATGGGGCATGTCTTGTCAATTGACGAGTGATTGTCGTGCTGGAGGTTATTCATTTTGCAATTAATGCAGCTTGCATTATTTGTGAATGGTTCATTGATATTTTTGATTATATGTTGTTCTGTATCGCAATTTTTGCATACTTCCTTGCTTTTGCACACTTTGAAGATATTTCCAAAGCGGAGTCAACGATTGTAGCGTAGTGGAGGTGGGATGTGTAGTCTTATTTTCGTTCTTTCGTAACCAATCATAATATGTTCAGGCAAAAGTGAGAGTAAGTAACCCGGTTTCTTTTAATTCGTTTTCTACTTTTTTCTTTAATTTTTTTAATTTGTATTATGTTTTCACTTGCCAGTTCTTGTAGTATTTCTTCTTCGATTCTCTACGGTCGTTAGAGTAGATATCCCCATTGCAATAATTTAATCTGCGGTGTTCTGTTACAGTGGGGGAATATATTGTGTGAATTGTGTAATTTTTAATAGTTTATTGGCCTCTTGGGTGTATTTGGCTATGACCAGCGGTTTTATGCTCCTAAATTTTGTGCATAATTCTACCTCGCCATCATAGCATAAATCAATAATTTTTTTGATTGCAAATGGGGAAATGGGGATAGCCTGAATTGCTTGTCGTTCTCGTCGTCCCGTGAAATTACCAGGTATTTGGTATTTGTGGTATTTGTGTATATTTTGTTGGTTTCGTGATGGTACAATACCGTTGCCCCCTACTTATTTTGGGGTCGGGTGATTCGACTCCGCCCATGGTGCTTGCACCGTTTTACTCGCCTGCCTTTCCTATAGGTTTCTCCCTTTGATTTTTTTATATTTGATTACGTTTAGATGAGCATTCGCAGTTGAGCGAATGATCAAGACAAGTTCAACCGTCGATATGTTTGATCGCAATGAGAGCTGTTATATGACTGATATTAATATTAATATTTAATATTTAATTAATATTTTTCATAGGAACTAAATTTAATTTTTCTGCTTCCAGAGAAATCTCCTCCTTTAAGAGTTCATGAGTTTAAGCCAAAAAAATGAACGCAGAGTCCACCAGTATCACTTCCTACAAATATGCCTACTACTAATGTTTGAAAAAACTAAGCTTCTTTTACTATTCAATATCAGAATGCTAAAAGCCAAGTTTCTAAACTCCAACAAATGTATCTGAATAGTACATCATTTTAATCTGACATTATTACTTTTTCTCAGACTTGGTTAAACATTATCATATCTGATTGTGATGTTCTGTCAACAAATTTTACAATATTAAGATATGAAAGGCCACCTAGCCGTGGTGGTGGTGTTTAAATTGCCTAGTTTTTTGAGACATTGGTTACAGGTATGTTAGTAGGAAAAACTACTGGTGAAGGTTGTGCTCGTTTCTTCGGCCTAAACTCATGAACAACCAGAAATTAGAGTCACATATAGTGTTAAATAAATCTGAAGATACGTTAATTTTAAAAGAAGAGATTTCTCTAGGAGCAGAGAAGTTAAATTTGGTAACAGATACATTAGCAGAAGATCTACTAGCTATTTATCTAAATATCGACTCGCAAGTTGTATCAGCCCATAGTATAGACACAAAAACTTGTCTACGAGGAGCAATGACGGATAGAGTAATTAGTGAAGAAAGGGAGTGCTTATTTTTACATCGTGTAGCTTTCGCCACAGCACCAGTAGATGGTGATGGATCAGTTGATCCTGGAGCAGGGGGTGCCGCAACAGGCGTAAATAGCGGAGTTGAGTTGGGAAAGTTCCTGGGAGAAGGAGACAGAGAAAGTGTAGGGGAAATGTATAATATGTTGGGTGAGGAATTAAGGGTGGGGGATGGAGAAATAGGAATAAGCACGGGAGCAGTTAAAAGCTCAGCTACTTCTGTACGACGCGGCTCAAATTTGAATTGACTAAGCAATTCAATGTTTGAGTCAAAATCGCTCGCCAGTCGTTTTAATATTTTGCTCAATTTATTAAACTGACTGCGTACCATATTATACATCTTGCTGAAATTGTTTGACTTACTCCCATCTCCTGGGCGATGTCACGAGATGTCACATGCCGGTCTAACTCGATGTTTTCCATGATTTGATCGGTTTTCGTCGTCGCATGTCTTCCGCCGGGTAGCTTATCCATCGTTTCGTTTTCACCGGCTCTGAATCGTTGAAACCATTCCTCCGCGGCTCGAAATGATAGAGTACCATCCCCCAAAACACCATTAATCTCACGGAACGTTTCTCTAGTGGATTTGCCTTTAGCGAAAGAAAACTTCAAAATTGTGTGAATTTTGGTGTTAGTTAACTCTATGTTTACACGTTTATAACTTTTAAACACAGTATCCAAACTAATCATGCATAGCGTTGTTCTGTAGGCTATGTGACCTTTCAAGTGATGTATAGTGCCCGATGAGTATAGTATAGTATACGAGCTCTGTAGCGCTTTGTACATAGCCGCGAAATTTAAAAGACAAAAAGGCGGAAGGGAGATATTTGATAACCTTATATTATGTGGGATGCGCCTATTAAAATAATATTGTTAATTACTGCCTACTCATTAATTGATGCTGGTAGTTTTTTGGAAATTAGAAATTATTGTGCTTGTTGTGCTGGAAATTGATGCCCAGTCAGCTTTTTGGTTTTAAAGCATGGTCTGAATATGTTATCTATTCTAGGGTTTGCGAATAAGGATACAAGGATAGGGAAGTGATCGCTTCCTTGTAGGGTTTTAAAGATTTTCCATTCAGCAAATGGTGCTATTTGTGGCGAACAAAATGTTAAATCAATATGTTTCAGTGTACTGTGTGTGCTGTAATGTGTGGGTGGGTTATCGTTTAAGAGTATAATATGTTCTTGTTTGATAAATTTTACTAATGTTTTGGCTCTTTGATTTCTAAGTGGAGACCCTAGCTGTTGTGCCAGCTGTTGAAATCTCCTGTAACTAGTGCAGTAGCATTGTTAATGCTGAATATATGGTTAGGTTATTATATGTAAATTATTTATTAGGGAGAATGTATGTGGCAAATAATAAAATTTTTATGTATGGTAATGTTATGTTGTTTTTTTATTAGTGTAAATGCGCTAACGCGCATTAATCATATTTTCAGTGAACTGTGGTTTTTTGTTACTGTTCTTTGGTCTCAACCTGAGGCGCCGAGAGAGACAGAGAGAGGCTGACCCTGTTGAAAACTGTGCCTACGTTCCAGTCAAAAATAGACTGAAAGCTTCTCTCTCTCGGTATACACTCTTCCAAAAGTATATTTAAGGTCACATAGAAAACTTTGACGTCAACATCAATGTCAATCGCATTATTTAGAAATGACCAGTCAGTTGGAAGAATGCATTCATTTACCAAGCGATAGTTTCCCTTACGAAAGCAACTACGTGGTACTGGTTTACGTGCTTATGTCAAATAATGCGGCTTAGGAAGTGATATAGAAAGTTCAAAAGCCGTATGATGTTTGTTTGAACTGTAAGAGGCGCAGATATAGAGACGGCTAAATTAGCGAAGTCGTTAATAAAAACAAGGTCGATAATTCTACCCAAATAGTTTTTAAATGAATTTATTTGGACTAATGGCAAATCAAGCATGCTATCAGAACAACAAAAAGATCAGTATCTTTCACTTGTAGGTAAACTATCTTATACAAGCAATATGTTGCATATAAACTTGTTTATCAGAAGATGAATGAATGAAAAAGTTACCATAACAACAACAATTTCAACACCAGTGGGTACAGAAGATAGAGATTTATTTCGGAGACGAATCTATATTAGAGACAGATCCTGAAATAGGCCACAAAGATGGGGCAGGAGAAATAGCAGCGAACAGATTGCCTGGAGATGGTGATAATGACAGGATAGGCGAAACATCCAGATGACGTGAAGTCACCGGTGATACTTAAAGAGATATGGCAGAATTCACTGAAGAAGGGACATTTAAATACAGGGGATAAGGATTGGGTGGGGCCTCAAATTTATAGTGGCTAAGCAACTCAGCGCTTGAATCAAAATCACTCAAGAGATGCTTAGCTACACTATTAAGTTTTAAAAATTTATTTCTCACATTATTATACATTTAAGAGAAATCAAATAGCATGGCGAAGCATGATGCACACTGCCATCTTGAGCCACCGCAATCTTTTTTGGTATTACCAATAAATTTTATAAACTTTCCGTAGTCGCGACTATTAATACCAGCACAATTACAGTGCATAATATTATCGTAAAGCCAACAATGGACAAATTGCTGTTGGGGCGACTAATTAATGAGCTTGCAGCCTTTCTTGCAGCACGACATAATTAAAAGATTATTAAAACTATAAACTTAAAAAAAAAACATCAAAACAACAAACAATACTCAAAAATAGACAAAATTAATAAATTTCACTCAAGTTGAAATGCAAATAGCTTGAGAAGACAAAGCACTAGCAACAAACACAGCAATAAAGCCGATAAATTGAATTGCTGGAGTATTGAAGCACTCTAACTGACAATGAGAGCGAAAATACAACAGCACAGGTGTGACCTTGGAGATCGGTTGAGCGAAAGTCAAAAGCAAAACAAACACGCATACAAAGTCTTGTATAGGCGAGCGACGAAATACATTCGTAATGTAAAAACACAAACGAAAATATTCAGACGCTCGCTTAGACAAGAAAGGATGTCTTTGGCTACTGTACTTGCAATTGGGCTTGGACTGCATAGGTCTAGTAGGTCATCATAAATGATTGTGGTGCGATTGTCCGAGATGCTACGTGGGGATGAGGTGCTGCATGGTCTTCATTCTTTTTTGGTGGATGTGCTTGTATTGGAGATGTTGGTGTTGGAGTCGCATTGGGATAATTTTACTATAGTGTTTCTGAGTATGTGATTGTTCCGATTATGTGGTTTTGATTGTATATTTCGTATTCTGTTCAAATGTCAACATGTGTTATTTTAATAAGTTTTATTTATTGTTGCTTTTTGTATATGGGGCATGTCTTGTCAATTGACGAGTGATTGTCGTGCTGGAGGTAATTCATTTTGCAATTAATGCAGCTTGCATTATTTGTGAATGGTTCATTGATATTTTTGATTATATGTTGTTCTGTATCGCAATTTTTGCATACTTACTTGCTTTTGCACACTTTGAAGATATTTCCAAAGCGGAGTCAACGATTGTAGCGTAGTGGAGGTGGGATGTGTAGTCTTATTTTCGTTCTTTCGTAACTAATCATAATATGTTCAGGCAAAGTAACAGAGGCAAAAGTGAGAGTAAGTAACCCGGTTTCTTTTAATTCGTTTTCTACTTTTTTCTTTAATTTTTTTAATTTGTATTATGTTTTCACTTGCCAGTTCTTGTAGTATTTCTTCTTCGATTCTCTACGGTCGTTAGAGTAGATATCCCCATTGCAATAATTTAATCTGCGGTGTTCTGTTACAGTGGGGGAATATATTGTGTGAATTGTGTAATTTTTAATAGTTTATTGGCCTCTTGGGTGTATTTGGCTATGACCAGCGGTTTTATGCTCCTAAATTTTGTGCATAATTCTACCTCGCCATCATAGCATAAATCAATAATTTTTTTGATTGCAAATGGGGAAATGGGGATAGCCTGAATTGCTTGTCGTTCTCGTCGTCCCGTGAAATTACCAGGTATTTGGTATTTGTGGCATTTGTGTATATTTTGTTGGTTTCGTGATGGTACAATACCGTTGCCCCCTACTTATTTTGGGGTCGGGTGATTCGACTCCGCCCATGGTGCTTGCACCGTTTTACTCGCCTGCCTTTCCTATAGGTTTCTCCCTTTGATTTTTTTATATTTGATTACGTTTAGATGAGCATTCGCAGTTGAGCGAATGATCAAGACAAGTTCAACCGTCGATATGTTTGATCGCAATGAGAGCTGTTATATGACTGATATTAATATTAATATTTAATATTTAATTAATATTTTTCATAGGAACTAAATTTAATTTTTCTGCTTCCAGAGAAATCTCCTCCTTTAAGAGTTCATGAGTTTAAGCCAAAAAAATGAACGCAGAGTCCACCAGTATCACTTCCTACAAATATGCCTACTACTAATGTTTGAAAAAACTAAGCTTCTTTTACTATTCAATATCAGAATGCTAAAAGCCAAGTTTCTAAACTCCAACAAATGTATCTGAATAGTACATCATTTTAATCTGACATTATTACTTTTTCTCAGACTTGGTTAAACATTATCATATCTGATTGTGATGTTCTGTCAACAAATTTTACAATATTAAGATATGAAAGGCCACCTAGCCGTGGTGGTGGTGTTTAAATTGCCGTTAAAACCACGCTACAATCGGAGTTGGTTACGTTGCAGTCATCCTTTGATGTTAAAATAGTTGCCGTAAAAGTAACTCTTCAAAAATCATCTCTTCTTATTCAAATTTAAATGCAACATTTAAGCTGCATTAACGAAGTAATAGTAATTTGCGTTGGTTAATTTTACCTTTCCCGCCATAACTTAGTAATTTTTTAGTAGCGCAAATTATCTTATTCATTCCACCAATTCAACTAATCCTGATATTTATAATCTTTATCCCTATAGTATACCTTCATTTTACTCTATCTTCGCTCCCATAATATGTGAGTCTTCCCTACTCTCCGCTATAAAACCTGTAAACCTTTTTTTCTCACCAGGGCCTAATAATATGCCAAGTTGTGTCTCAAAAGAGTAAATTATTTACTTCATTCTCTTCTTAAACTTCCTTTCATTTCATTTCTTTGGAAAAACTCATTTATTCACTCCATACAAAATTTAGTAAATATTTGATATTCCTAAGATAGAGGTATTGAAAACTTGTTTCCTATTCCAAAATATTTTGAGAATATTATTTTAACAATCTTGCAAAATCTCTGTAATTATGGTACTTCCTCTCGTCAACATTGCTTTGTAAAGAGTTGGTGCACCCCGACCGACTTGTTGGAATGCTCATCACTCATTCACAATGCGTTCCAAAAGAAAATGCAAGCTGGCGTAATTAACACTCACGTCAGTGTAATCTACTTCAGTAAGGCATTTGGCTCTGTATACCATGATCTATTACTTTTTAAGCTAAGTTGTATTGGGTTCCCGCCCTGTTTTTGGATTTTTACTTACCTAAAAAGTAGAACCCAAAAATTTTACTAAGATCAAAAATTTCTAGATCAGTCTATGTTACTTCTGGTGTACCACCGTGGTTAATTATTTATAATTCTTTTCATTAATGACCTTCCCTCCATCTTATCACGTTCGCGTATACTCATTTATGCTGAACATGAAAACTTATCGTATATTTGAAATATCCTTTCTTCAACATCTATGAACTGTGGTACTCAGCAAACCATCATACTCTAAGCTGCTCTATGTGTATGTTTATGAGTTTTAGCCGTTCTAAGCCAAACCATGGTACATAGACCATTCATTAGTTAATTTATTTAATAAATACACGCACGTTAATAATTCAATAAAACATGCTCAATTATAAATATATATCGTACATAGTTCAAAACAGCTTTTTCAACGAATCCTTTCGTCCTACAATATTTGTCCTGTATTTAACTAAACAAAACACATTTAAGTTGTTGCTGTCGTTCTTCTCACTAGAATCAAACACTTTGTCACAATTTTCATAAAATAATCATATTCATAAACTGTATCTTATTATATATTGTAAGGTAGCGGATCTGCCGGGGTAAACACTCAACCGGTCCAGTTCCGCGCCACAAAAAAAAAATTTGTATATTTTGCGGCAACACTAAGGCGGGAGGCTATGGAGGTATATCTTTCCCTTTGCTTCGTCTAGTAGGCGTCGGTATCGGGCGTGCCGATTCACGACCACGGCAAGAAACGCGGGGTATATTGCCGTTATATATTTGTTATATGAATAAAAGAAACGACTAGAGTAATTATTCTTAAAAAGGAGAAGACAAAGTCACTCACTACTTTATTATTTAATACGGTGCTAGAATCCGGCCGATATTAGTTAGGTAGACTTACTGCTTGACTTCCTTTGTCCTTCGCTGTATATCCCTGATGCTTTTTCCCTTCTTCTTGCTGCTTCTCTCGCTGTCGTCACTTATCTTTTCTTTTACGACGTGTGCGTCTGGCCTTCTTGGCGGTCGATCACTCACTAACTCTTACTCCTCTTCGTCTTTCGCTCGTCGCGGCTCGCCGGTTTCAGACTCAAGGCGAATCCGCTGTCATCTGTTTGCCCATGACCGAGTTTCCGACCTGCCTCAATAAAACTATTCTCTCTTTTGCACACTTCTTGTGCTCTTATCTTCTATTTATTATATTGTTGGCATTTCCGAGCCTTTGAGTTATTCCATTATATAATATAATATTAATATATATAATAATAAATCATAATTAATAACATAATTAATAACATAATTAATAACATAATAATTAAATTAAACAATTTATGGGTCCGTTTGTAATGAGGCGCCATTCACCTCGTTACAATATACTCGTTTATATTTATTCGTCCGCCCACGATCGCATGCGACCTTGCGTGTCGGCAGGCACACCTGACCCCGCGCAGTGAATGCCAAAAAAAGTGCATCACTCGCTTCTTCTTTCCACTGCACTTTTGTACGCAATTCATTGCGCACTAACGTTTTTACCTGCTTTTTAACGAAGAGCAATAAAACCATTTAGATATACGCCTACCACCAACCCAACAAAAACATCAGCAACCGCTCGTTTGACTAAAACCGCTATATTGGTTTCAGGTGTGGGGTATACAATTGGTTTGCAAAAACCAAACCCATAATGCCTCCAAAAAGATCAATGCGCCAACAATAGGCAAACGCTATCGCAGCTGCCGAAACCAGGAGCTAACTGCGACGCTCTAGCAGCGTCTGGGGACTGTAACTCTAACTGGAGACTCTAACTAGCCGCTTACGCGCGCAAGAGTCGGTGGATACGCGTGCTTCTCTGGACGACCGGCTGGACCCACATTTTGAGCAAAAGTTTGCGCAGATGTGGTCGTCGCTTAAGCGTACCGTGTTGGGAGGTGCTGGCGGTCCACCTGCGAGAGCTTCCGTCACAGCATCTACAGACGCAGCCGTCAAGACCGTCGGCGATTACCCCGTAACGGCGTATATCGGGGGCAGCAAGCACCCTCAAGGCCCTTCTCTGTTCCCGGGACTCCAAACGTGGACGGAGCGTATAGCGTAACAACGGAGCCAGAGCCGGTCAGTCATTCGGCCGCGGAGTTACAGTTCGTAGCGATTGCGGAGCTGGAACCGCCACATACGTACGACGGCACTAGACCCTGGGGCTGTTCGTCGACATGGCCGAGGAGTATGGCTGCTTCTACCAGAAAAAATGTCGGAAATTGTACGCCACTCCGGCGGCCGGGCGCAGCGTCTCTACGCTACACTGCTGGACACCGATTTAAGCTAGTATGCAGCTGTGACAGCGCGAGAACTTCTGAGATCTTCTCTGAGAACTTCACGCCAAGCCCACAAGTCGCTTACCACGAGTTCCACAATCGTGTCCAAGGATCGAGAGAATCTCTAGAGGACTTCGCCATGGAGTTGCAGTGCTTGGGTCGTGCAGTTTTCAGTGAATTACCGAGCTCAGCCTATAACAGCATCCTGGTGCAGAGCTTCATTAACTTACGCGGGAAACTAAAAGAAGCCCATCTCCCGGGGCAGAGATCGGCTTTCACTCCCAACGGCCCCAATCCTCATCAAACCGCAGCACGGATATCGACCACAATCACCTCTTCACGGATTTCGCAGCCCAACAAGCCACCTACTGTCGCTCCACCGGCCTGCCGCCTGCCGGAACACCCCCCGTTGAACTCGCTGCCAGCCGAACAATCTGCTTCCGGACCGACCGCTCCATCAGACACAGTCGACGCAGCCCGCAACCAGGTGTTCCAGGATCGCCGCCCGGGGAGAGTGCCCAGATGCCGCGGCAAGAAGCACCACGCGTAAAGAAAACATCCCAGCTCAGTGCACCGCCCCTACTGCCGCCATCCACTGACCACCTGTTGGAGCAGACCGCGAAGAATTCAGGAACGGGTGATTCGCTGGCTGACACCAGCAGTAAGCGTGCTTCCGACAAGATTGTCACCGCTTTTGATCAGCTGTTTGATGAGACGCTACCAGTACAGGGGAACTCGGTTACACCGACTTCCTGTGCTGGCACTATAGACACGGATCCTTAGACGCCTGATACCGAACCAACTGCAGCGGAGTACAACATCACTGCGCTGACTGCCCGGAGCTTACACTGTTAGGTAATGGTGGATTAAAGATAAAAAGTCCGGCTTATCGTCGATACTGGTGCCGCCGTTTCACTGATAAGCCGTCTAGACCTTCCGGACCAGTCCCTGTCAGTTTTTCTCAGGTAATCTAGCATGGCTCATTCGCCGAAGAATTCGTAGCCACTGGAAAAATCGTAACACGATTGACCGCGGCCGGCCGAGCACTCAATCATTGGTAGTGGAAGGCAACATACCGACGATTTTGGGTATGGAAAGTTTACCTGGGGTTCGATACCCTTACAAGTGCCGACTTCGAAACGGCCTAGTTTGGTATACACTACGACGTCTGTGAGTATTCCAACACGCAGCCACGCTCACATCAGGATCGGATGTTCATCGCAAGATCGCCTTACCCAAGCTGTCCTGGAACGAGAACTACACTCCCATCTCCCATCCGACGTAATCCTGGGAAGCTCTCTTGTAGACACCACTAGTGAGTCGGCCGTATTGCACGTGCTAAATAACGGCATCCAGACGTATGAACTGGCTCCGTTCTCTATCCTCGGTCAGCTGCCTACAACCCAGCAGCATCGGTGCTCCTTTTGAACGGTTGGCTATCGATATTCTGGGGCCGCTGGTGCATAAGGTCTTAAGCCGTTTTGGTATCCCATTAATTGGCTTCACTCCGATTAAGGCCGGAATTTTGAATCGGAAGTGTTCCGAATTTGTCTACAAATCCTCGGAGTAGAAAAGACACGCACTACCCCTTTACATCCCCAGTCAGACGGAATGGTTGAGCGTTTTAACCGCACGCTACTGGATTACCTAGCAAAATTCATTGCGGCGGACCAACTTGACTGGGATTGTCAGTTACCCTTAGCCCTGTGGGCTTATCGCTCCGCTCCACATGAGGCAACCAAGTTCTCCCCTTCCCGACTGCTGGTCGGACGTAAACTCCGCTTATTTTATGAGCTGTTGTATGGTCGACCGTCCCCGGATGCGAAAAATTACCCAACGTTCGTGAGTCAACTGCAGGAGGATCTTCACCAAACTCACCAGACAGCGCGTGAGCCGCTGACGCCACGAACAAGGCCCGGTACGACCTGCGATCACATCTACGCGAGTTTGACCCAGGCGACGAAGTGTGGCTGTACGCACCAGTGCGGAGAGTTGGTCGATGTCCAAAACTGCAAACAGATCGGCTTGGACCAGCAACCGTTACCCGGCGCCACTCGGACTTGAGCCAAAGCAAGGAACTGGACCAATTTGTAATTGCGGTTATCTATTTGTAAGTGTGTGTACGAGTATATAGTATATAGTTTAGATTAAACTAATATTAAGTATCTTTCATAATCATGTTCCAAAATGGAATGTACATAAAGCTAATAAGGCACACATCTAAGGAGAGTTTTTGCATTGGCGTAGAATTCAATAAGGATTTTTCATTGGGTTTTCAATCGTAGTTTTTATTTCTTGTTTGGAATGTTGTGAAAACGTTTTTCAAGTTTGTTTTCGAGTCGAGATTTAAGGTTTTAAGCTTCGGTTGCAAAGTTCCTTTAGGTTGTTTGGTTTAAGGCATAAAATAAAGGTATAAAAGGGATCCCAAGGTTCTGAAACGAATACTTCAATAGTTAAGACTCCTATTCAACCACTAGCGCACATCAGGGATGATGCGCATTGTCCAAACGCCGCTGGCTGCAATCCTCCATCACTCCTGCCACTTTGCCAGAGTGGAGCTCCGTTTTGCTGCTGCTGTCAGTTCGGTGCTTCTTGTCTCCGCCGCAAGCAGATCAAGCGGTATCATGCCGGCGAGAACAAGAGCTGCGTCGTCCGAGACTGTGCTCACCACCCGTAAGGCACACGTGCGGTATGTGGCCCTGCATGGCTGTGTCTTTGTGTCTAGTGTCTTTGTTGCCATGACGGTGGCCCAGATCCGTGCTGCATACATTATTATAGATCTCACTACGTGCATAATAAGCCAGCGACTCCATTGGTGAGGTCCTCCGATATTCGCCATTAGTCCCGAGAGTGCAGTCGTTGCTTTGGCGGCCTTTCTTGCCGAGTATTCAAGATGGTGCTTGAATGAAAGTCGGTGGTCTGCAGAGGTATTCTGATATTCCCAGCCGAGTCAGAGCATTGACTATTGATTGCCAATTCGCCGAGTTAAATGCGTTCCTGACATTAAGCGTCCTGACGAGACAGTACTGCTTCGAGCCACCTTTCCAACGCGACCCTTCTATGGCCTTTTTGGAGATGTAAACCACCGTGTTGACGGAAGCCGTATTGCCAGTTGGAGATTCCTTGCCGTTCATCCAGTTCGTCCGTCAGCCTTTTGCAGATGATCCGCTCAAACCGCTTGCCGGTCATATCAGGCATACAGAGTGGTTTGTATACCAATGGGTCTCTGGGGGCTTGCTGCGCTTGGGTAGTAGGACAGGCTTCTGCAGTTTCCATCTCTACGGAAATACTCGTCTCTCTTGTAGGCTGCATGGTGGCTAACGTCATCACCAGTTTTATTGCGAGATGCTTCCTCAATGATCTCTTTAGTGTCCGTATACTTGGGATCCTCTCCGATCATGGCACGTGGAAACGAGACTTTCCCATAACCAACTTATATGCTGCACCGAACGGTGCATCCGCATCGTCACAAAATTCGCTTCAGCAATTTTTTCTAGCATTTATAGTCTTCGTGAGTCTGCATCTTGCTTCTCGATAGTTTTCCAGTACCTCGGCAAAATATGATCTCTCTCGGGAGCATTTAAGATGTCTCCTCGATCTCTCTCTCTTCTGATAATAGCAATTGGGTCTGTCCACCAGTAAAGTGGCTTCCTTGTGCTGCCGCCGCTGTTCTTTCTTACTATTGAAGCATCACAAGCAGAGCTTAACGCGTGGGCTAGACTCCTCGCATGGGCCTCTGCATTTGCGCATGTGTCGATTTGTGCGCTTTACATGGTTTGGCAGAAAGCCTGCTCATCTAGACTCTCAAAAAGCCAACTGGTATATCTTGGCTGTCTCCTGCACTGCGTGCCTCCAGACTTTAACTTTAAATTTAAAAATATAAAAATTTTTAATTTCAGTTTAATTTAATAATTTCAATTGTATTTAATGTAATTTTTGGTTTCTATTAATGTGGTTTAAATAAATTCAACTTTTTAAAAATATGATAAAATCAGAGTGATTAGCAGTTATTATAGAGAATGAAATCAAAACAAAACAAAACAGTACCACAACGTTTTTGTATTAATTCAAGATTGGGTAAGGTAGATAAAGAGCGAGAGACCAAAACGGAAGAAGAGCGGTATGCAAAACAGGCAACTATACCAACTAATCTTAGTGTGATTACTTGTAGGAAAATTAGGAAAAGAGTGAGAGAGCGAAAGCTTGGAAGACCGGCATGCAAAGCAGGCAGCTACAATAATCAGTGTTATTGTGATTATTTGCAAGCAAGATAGAAAAAGTGATCAAAAATGAAACTGTTAGAGTGCAGCAAACAAAACTGACAATACCAATAACTGCCGATTGAGCGAAAATTGATGCACGACGCTTGACAGAGACAACTAAAATAGATATAGCATTTAATTAAATTCATTTCTTGTCCAGAACCCGTTAAATTCGTTGTTTTTTACATTTCCTGTGTTTTTAATTAATTGTGTTAATTCAATTTTTAGTTATGACCATTAGCTTGTTAGCTGAAGTGTACAGCAGCTGTGCGGTGTATTAATATTTATTTTAAAATTTTGTTGGCGGTGTTTGTTGTTTGTGTTAACAAACTATTTTGGCGCTTGCTTCTGTTAAGATTCTGTGCGTGCGTTTGCTTTGTTTTTGCTCTTCGTTGCACTTGCTTTTCTCTCGCAATTTGTAATTTCGCTCTTATCCAAGCGCGCGTCAATGCCTAATATAAATTTGTTTGTGTTCTTACATTTCTAATATATTTCGTCGCTCGATTTTACAAGACTTTTGTCGGCGTGTTTGTTTTGCTTGTGGCTTTCGCTCAACCGATCTTCAATCTCTCGCGTGTGTCTTTGTGGTTTTCGCTCTCTTATTTCAGTTGGAGTGCGTCAATACTTCACCAATTTCATTTTTCGGCTTTATTGCTGTGTTGTTTGTTAGTGCTTTGCTCTATCAAGCCATTTCCTCTTCTCGCTCTACTTTTGAGTGCAACTTGAGTGTATTTCATTTACTCTATCTATTTTTGAGTGCACCTCATCAAGTTTTAATCTTAAAACTTAATAATCTTCGCTATGACGTCCTGCAAGATAGGCTGCAAGCTCGTTAATAAGTCGCCCCAACAGCCATTTGTCCATTGCTGGCTTTGCGAGAATATTATGCATCTTAAGTGTGCAGGTATCAATACTCGCGATTTTGAAAAGTTTTAAAACTTAATAGCAATTCCAAAAAAGGTTGCGGTGGCTCGAGATGGTCATGTCCATTTTGCTTCACCATGCAATTTGATTTCTCCAAAATGTATGATAACGTGAGAAACAAATTTTTAAAATTAAATACCGTGGTTAAGCATCTCTTGAGTGATTTTGACTCAAGCGCTGAGTTGCTTTGCCAATATAAATTTGAGTCCCCACCAAATCCTCAACCTTTGTTTTTAAATGTGCCCTCTTCAGTTAATTCTGTCCTATCGTCTTTAACCGGTGACTTCTCGACATCTGGATGTTTCGCCCATACTTTCATTATCGCCATCTCCAGGCAATTTGTGTTCTGTTATTACTCCTGCGCCGTCGCCTGCTGCGGCGACTATCTCGCCTATCTTAGATCCCGTCCGTTACTTAGTGTCGTCCCCAAAGTTAGTTTCTAGTAGGAAACGTAGACCTCTACGTAATTCCGCTATAGCTGATAGTGGCGATAATGTTGCACTGGCAACTACACCAGCCCCTATGCTGTCGGTTGTGGCCCCTCGAAAGCAAGTTTTTGTGTCTAGGTTATCCTCAGACACAACTTGCAATTCCATCAAGGCGTATATTGCTAGCAAGTCTTCTGCTAGTATATCCTGTACCAAATTTAATTTTGCTACGCCTCACGAAATTACGTTTTTAACCATTTGTGACCCAAAAATGTTGGCCACTACATATGTTTGTTCATGAGTTCAATCCAAAAAAACGAACTGATGCCTTACCCATTACTCTTCCAACAGGTAGTTCCTCTTTACAAGCTTTATCTAGTGTTTCACAAAACTAGTTTCGTGCCCCGTAGCCTGTCGCATTCAGTATCAGAATGTTAGAAGACTGTTAACGAAACTTAATAGCCTCTACTTGAGTAGTTTTTCCCTTCAATCTGACATCATTGCTTTATCAGAGAATTGGCTGAGTGCTGCCATATCTGATTGTGAAATTTTGTCAAATTGTTTTTCTATCTACAGACAGGATCGTTTCAATCGCCAACTTTCAGTCTAATCGAATTGTATTTTCTACTCCTACCGTTGTTGAAATTGTTGCTGTTAAGGTAACTTTTCCTTCCCATTCGATCTTTATCACTTGCTCCTATATACCTCCATCTTCCGATATACAAGTTTATGTGCAACATATTGCTTGTATCAAGGAAGTCTCTTTACATGTGAAAGGTACTGATCTTTTTGTTGTTTTAGGCGATTTTAATTTACCCAATATTTCATGGTCATTTTTCAATAGCTCATGATACCTCTCTCCTTCTAATGATCATGATTTTTTGGATGGCATGCCGGATTTATCATTAGTCCAAATAAATTCAGTCAAAAATGATTTTCTAAATTCTCGACCTTGTCTTTATTAACGACTTCTCTAAATCAACTGTTTCTAGATCTTCACCTCTTACAGCCCCTGAGGATAAACATCATCCGGCTATTGATATTTTTATTTCACTTCCTATGTTGCATAATTTGACATTGGCACGCCAACAATTGCCACGCCGTTGCTTTCGCAATGGAAATTATCGCTTGCTGAATGAATGTATTCTTGCAACTGATTGGTCATATCTCAATAATGCGAGTGACATTAAAGTTGCTCTCAGTTTTTATTATGAGGCCTTAAATACACTCTTAGATGAGTGTATTCCTACCTATACTCCGTCAATTCGCTCAGCAAAGCCCCCTTGGTTTTCACGCAGGTTGTGCTATTTAAAAAATATAAAGTTCAAACTTTACAAAAAATTTAAGAAATCTGGATCTAGTGTTGACTGGTACAAATATTCTGTTGCCAAGTCAAACTTTGCCCTCCTAAACTCTATATGTTACGAGAATTATCTTGCTCGTTGTAAAATAGTTACTCACCTATGCCCTCCTTCAATTCATCTTATCCCTGTAATATTCATGTCTCCAACCTTATTTTCACTCCTACTATATCTTACGAATCTATAACCTCTTGTATTAATTCTTTAAAAGCATCTTTCTCTCCTGGGCCTGACAGAATTCCTAGTTGTGTCCTCAAGGAGTGCTGCTCTTCTCTGGCTGAACCGTTGCTTAAGCTATTTACTCTATCTCTTGAATCCACTAGGTTCCCTGTTGGTTGGAAAGATTCACATCTAATCCCACTCCATAAGAAAGGTAGCAAGTCATTTCAAACTACAGAGGCATCGCAAAGCTATCTGCAATTCCTAAATTGTTTGAAGAGATTCTTGTTTCTACTTTACAGCATTGCTGTAAATCAATAATATCCCCTGCCCAACATGGCTTTGTACAAGGTCTTTCTACTGTGACCAATTTACTGATGATGATGCATTTTTAAAAAAAAATCAATCCGATGTTATTTACACGGATTTTAGTAAAGCTTTTGACTCTGTTAATCATAATCTTCAATTCTTCTGCCATACAATATCAGAATGTTAAAGGCATTCTTTCTAAACTCCAACAAATGTATCTGAATGGTAGATCATTAAATCTGAAATTATTGCTTTTTCTGAGACTTGGTTAACCCGTTATATCTGATTGAAAAGTTCTGTCAAATAATTTGAAAATACTAAAAAAAGAGCGCCAACTCGTCGAGGCGGTGAATTTTAAGTTAAAAGCACAGTACAATCGTAATTGGTAGTGTTGCAGTCTTTCTCTGATGTTGAAAAAGTTCCTGTAAAAGTAACTCTTCTATCATCAGCTCCTCTTATATACAAATTTAGCTGCAACATTTAAGCTGTATGTTAATAAAGAAAATACAGTAGTATTTTCACCAGCGCGTTAAAATGACCAAATTGTTATGTTAGATAATTTTAATTTTCCCGCCATAACTTGGTAATATATCAGTAGCGCAAATTATCTTAGTCTCTTTTAGCTTGGCTTTTTAGATTTTGCAAGGTGGTTCCAAAAGTTCCCGAACATTTTTTGTTGGGTACTCGCGTTGGAAACATTCATTTTTCATAGACATTCCCTCCAAATTTCATAACATTTGGAACAGTGGAAGTGGATTTATAGCGTCTAATGTGACAGTATGTGCAAAAATGAGTGTTGAACACAGAAACTTACGAATTTATTGAAAAAGTTTATGCGAATAATTGTCCATCTCTTACCACTATTTACGAATGGTATACGCGTTTCAAAGACGGTCGGGAAGACTTGAATGTGAACGAACAAACCATCAAAATTGTCCGTGAATTCATCAAAAATGAGCCGAAATCGTCATTGCGGCACCAGGAATCTGAATTGGGATTCTCCAAAGACTCAATCTATCGCATTTTGGTCGATCATTTGGTCTTCATAAAGGTGTGTGCACGATTTGTTCCGCATCAATTGGAAGTTCGGCTAGAATATCGCGAAGAATGAAGTTGGCATTGACACTTGTTACCGCTTTTTTGACCAAAAATCGAATTTGCACCGTCAACCACTCGCCGTATTCGCCTGATTTGGCACCATCTGACTTTTTTCTGTTCGGCAAGCTGAATTATCCATGAAAGAACGGTGCTTTGCAGATGTGGAGGCCATCCAAAAGGTGTGCACCGACGTCCTAAAGGTCATTCCGGCCAACGAGCTAAAACTCATTTGAAGGAGGAGATTACTTTGAACAATAAAAAAACAAGTTCTCAAAAATTTATTGTAGTTTTCATTTTATTCCAACAGTTCGGAAACTTTTGAGAGCCCACTTGTATATTAGATCTTCTACTACTCGTATATCAATTCAATTCAATTTTTAACATTACCATTGTGTAACAGTGTTATTTTAAAAAATATATTTAATTTAATTGAATTTAACGATCTTAACCTAAACTTCCAGATAATACGCATCAAAGCTAACTAATCAACTTAATAAGCTATCGGAGACTCAAACACAGGTTAAACTCACGTCGATTATCAAAAAACGCTCAACGATCACGCCGAGTTTAATCACTGCCTTTGTTATCACAATTACCAAGTATTAAAATAGATCAACGCATGGTGATGACGGTTTGCCATAATTTGGAGACTCTAGCATATCAGATTATCAGATTATCCATATACATCATATGATTTTGAAACTGTTATCTACACGTATGAGTAATATATATTTTACGTCTGATACATCTAAAAATATATTCTTTTACTAAGCTTGAAGCATATATACACGCCAGAGTTAGTGGACATATCCTGTTACCTATAAATTACAAAGATAATTAAAAGTAGCAGTGATAACAATGTCACAATTTGAAATATATATATTTGTCACAGATATCGTAATGTTATAGTATCAGTTCTCAATGACACAGAAGCGCTCATCTCTAATAAACACAATACGAATTTAAAATAAATTACATTCGGTATATACGAATATAAGTATATAAAGAAATTGTTATCGCTTGTTTACGTTCAGTAAAACACGGCTACCAGCTTATTTACTCTGCCGACGCTAAATGGCTGAAACCCAAGAATGCCACGGGTTTATTAAAGAGTCAGTTAATTTGGTGCCGCAGAAGTGCTGCATCTATTGTGCTAGACGCACCAGGATATTTCTATAGTGAAGAGTTTTGTGGCTTGTAGTAGATAAGAACAGCTAATACATGGAAAGAAAAATTCACCACAGGTACACACAGACGCACCCAACTTAATTAATAAAGTGGCAATATGAATACAAAAAAAAATATAATGTAATCTATGTAATATGCCATTCAATTGTTTTCGTATATCAGATTTAACATTAACACTGACTGTTAAGAAAAAGTCGTAAACTTAAGAGCAAACCTGATCACAGTTACTGTTGATTTTCATTATTTCAGCAATAGTGAAAGAACTAAACTCAAATGAAAAGTTAATGAAAAGTATGCAAAATTACAACAATTCAGATAATAACAAATAATTAAAAACAATGCTTACCAATAATATTGTTAAAATATTATTAATAAAAGCATCTAAACTTAATTAATGATTTTCTCATTTAATAATTTTCTTGGTGTTTGACATAGAATTGGGCAGGTGTGTGCGCCAATTTTCAAAAGTTGCTGTGCCACATTTTTTTGCAATAGTTTGGGCATTATCTACGCCGGTATATTATTGACATGGATCACTGCACTTTAGTTTGAATACAACTGGCAGGTTTGTCAGTTGTACCATTCCACCGTCAGTGGCAAGACATAAGGGTAAAGAACCTATTAGGCATTGTAATCAGAAATTGTTACAGGCTGCGACTATAGTGTTGCGGCATCCATTGTAGTTGACTACACATCGACTCGTCTATTTATCATTATTGTTATTGATGACACTGAAGTTTAAATAATTAATTTAATGCTTCATGTTCGACAGTTAAGAAGCTTCTACAATTCATGCTCCATAAAAAACATTGACGAATTTGGTGCCAAATATACGGATAGACACAAATGCTTTTGGGAAGTTGTTAAACTGCTGATTATTACAGTCATCAACATTGTCAACAGAGTCCTGAGTTAATTATACTTCTAATGTGGTACGAAAAAAGAACATATGTATATATATTTGTATATGTATTTACATTTATGTTTTATATATTCATGTCATATGTCGGTACAAGCGTATTTCACAAAATTTGAGTGTTTATAACTTTTAACTGCCTTCTGCTTGCTAATACATACATACATAGAGCATATACTAAAGGGCATCGTGGCTGCAAAGCTTTTAAGCTCGAAATATACCTTTTAAAGCTTTATGCATATCTGTATTTACAGATGTATGTATATATTTCGAGCTTAAAATGCATGAGTTGTGAAGCTTTTAAGCACACGATGCCCATTAGTATATACTCTGATTGTATGGCGTATAGTGTTTTACAGATATTTAAAATATAAATATATAAAAGTATATTAATATAATGCAATAAAAAGAGATTGGTGTTCGATCTAAAAAGAACTACCATTAATTGTAAGCATGTACAAGTACATACAAATATACAATTTGTATACACGCTAATGTATATGTATAAATATACATGTTTACACATATATATATATATATATATATATATATATATATATTTGACATATGTGTACATAATATTTGGATTAATTACTGTGTGCACGCTAAATTAAGAATACTTATAAAAAAGCAAGTACAAGTAGGTAAGTATTCTAATTTACGAATCATTGGGATTTGTTATCCAGTCATTAAGACCACCTTCGCGTTTAATATTGTATGAAAATATAAAGGTCAATATTGGGAGAACTAAATAGTGATTAAGATTGTTTTTATTAGTTATTGTATAAATAATAACTATTTTTAAAAGTTGTCACATTATATCAAGAAGCCAGCTGAATCAATGGAGTAATACTGCAGCCATCCGTCTGCAAATGGATGATTTTTAGTCAATATCTGCTGTGTTTATATGTAGTTTTATATTTATGAAATATGAAGCAATTACGAGTGTGCTAAAAGCAAATACGTTATTTAGTTAATTCTGTTATGGGATGAGAGGGCAGATTTCAAATTTCATGTACTATATATGATACTATACTATATATGATTTATTAGGAGATACGTCTGCTTGTTAAATACATTTACACTGATTCATTAGCCCCTTACCAAATAGATTTAAAAGCTCAGCCAATCAAGTATTGTGTGTTCCCTTTATAACTTATTTCCATACCTTCTCTTCTCAACATTCTCTTCGTTCAATCCAACATTCGCTTTTCTATCATCTTCGGTAATACCTAAATACTAACACTTATTGTGTTAATTGGGCTTTTATGGATTTTCCCCAATCCTTGCAACAAAATTTGGAACAACTTAAACTTAAAATCGTTTTTAATAATACCCCCTGACTTTTTACTTTTAAATTTCCTATTTACTTTTAAATTATTATATTGTACAATTTATGCAAAACTTTTATTTATAATAGAATGGTTGTATTCGTCCCTAAATTAAATTAAAGTAAATAAATTTAAATGTATTCCGCGTAATGAATGCGAGGCATATACAGTGAGTCAAAAAAGTATTGGCTCACCTTTGTTTAAAAAGTTTGTCATGTGTTATCTTTGGTCCACTCAACATACAGCAAAAGTAAAAGCACAATTTTTAATAAGGAACATTTTATATTATATTAAATGCAAAAAAAAATTATATTTCATTTTTGGTTAAGGTGTAAGATAAAAAAACTAAAATAAGCACAATTTTCGCGTCAAAAAAGTATTGGTACACGTGTTCAAAACTAATAGTATTTAGCCGATTATTAATGTTTAATATTTTGTTGAGCCTCCTTTTGCTTTACTAATCGCTTTTAAGCGCCTGGGCGTACTTTTTTATTAACCTAGCCGTTCTCCTTGCTGATATTTTTTCCCATTCTGTGCGTAAAGCTACCTTCAAGGAATCTTTTGATGAAATATGGTGCTTTCGAATTTTTTTCTCCAACAGATACCAAATATCCTCAATGGGATTTATGTCTGGGGATTGTGGTGGTGTTTTTAATTGTTTGCAGTTGAAAATGAGCCATTCCTGGACAAGATACGATGAGAGTTTAGGATCGTTATCCTGTTGAAACTGCCACTGCTGCCCATTTAATCCGAATTTACGCACACTTGCAGCCAATTTTTCTTTTAGAATGTCCATGTACAATCTTTTATCCATTTTGTAATCAATGAACTCAAGATTACCAACTCCAGATGCCGCGAAACACCCCCAAACCATAACATTACCGCCGCCGTGTTTTACTGTCCGTTTAATATTATTATGTGCTGCTCTTTGTTTGGTTTTCGCCAAACTTTCTGGGACCCATCTGAGCCAAAAAGATTATATTTTGACTCGTCAGTAAATATAATATTTTTCCAAAAAGATTCCGGCTTATTAACGTGGCGTTTGGCAAATTCCAATCTCTTTTTTTGGTTAACCTTCGAAATGAAGGGTTTACGTCGAGCCACTCGTCCATGAAAACCTGCTCTGTATAGTGCATTTCTCAGTGTTTGTGGGTGAAATTTTTGGCGGAAACTTTTCTGCATTTCATTACACAAGTTGACAGCAGAAATTTTTGGATTTTGAGCTACGGCAGCAACTACAATTCGCTCCTGGCGTGGTGTAAATATTTTCGGTCTTCCAGATCTGCTCTCTTTGTCAAGTTTTCCTGTGTTTATATAGTTCTTAATAATGTTTCGGACATTGGAATAGAACCTCTGCACTATACTGCCAATTTCTCGATAAGATTTTTGCTGAACATGAAGGCTAATAATCAATTTTCGGACATCTAGCGAGATTTCTGCTCCTTTACCCATTTTGCTCATGATGTCACAAAGTAAAGATCAATTCTAACTTGAAATGAACTATTACGCAACAGCTATGCATATAGTAACGGTATAAAGAACAGAAACTTCAAAGAGTACCGTTAGGTTAGCGAAAATCTGACATACACATTAAGTGTGCCAATACTTTTTTGATGTGTTTTAGGCACATTTATTTTTCTTTGCATTGTATTTCCTTTTACCTTGCAGGTAACGGGAAATTTTTTGATGCATTGTATTTAAAATAAGCTAATAATACCTGCTACATCAACACTTTGTTTTTAAAAAGCAGTTAATTGGTACTATACTACACATTTCTTCAAAAACAGTGAGTGTGCCAATACTTTTTTGACTTATCGTTTGTGCTTTGTCGTAGACGGTTGCGTTTATCTGTGCTAGTGGTATATTTCTTTTATTCTGTTTATTTGTGTTTAAATAATTAATCTTTTTTGCTAACAAAACTATTTTATTTAGTGCGATACATCGTCCGCCTATTTGTGAAACTATTTCAAGTGTTAAAGTAGATTTTAACTCTTTTAATAATAATATTTTTCTAATCTGTAAGTTTTGTTTTGCTTTTCTGTTTTAGTGTCGGTGCACTCTCGCGCAAACGTAAGTTGTTGTTATTGTCAGTAAGCTTGCTCACTAACAGTTTCGTTTTAGCGCTCTTTCTTATTTGCATGCATTTAAGCATACTAACACTGTTTGTTGTAGTTGCTTTCTGTGTTTGCCGCTCTCCCTCAGTTTCTTTTTCTCTCGTTCTTGTGGTAACTGCATTGCTCGCGTTCCAGCGCTAGTTGTTTTTGTTTTGATTTTGAGTATTCGTGCATTAGATTTGTCTCTCGTTTTTCCCTTTCTTGCGCAGGCTATTTGTTATTTTTGACTCGTCTTGCGTTATTCTTTTTAATTGCCATCTCATATATAATAATGTCTGTCTGTTGCATTAAAAATTGTAAATGTCAGTCCGATTCCAAGGCTGAACTAATTTATTGTTAGTTGTGTGACAAAATAGCACATGTTAAATGTGCTGGTTACGCAACCAAGGTGAAAGATTATATTTCCAGTAAGTCTGGACTTAGGTGGTGTTGCGAGTCTTGTCGCGAGGCCGAATTAAATTTGCAAAAATTTATGAGGCAGACAAGACAGGGCTTTAATACCCTCCGAGCTGCATTCACCAAACTTCATGGTGATTTCCAGTGCTTGGATGATAATTTTAATAATTTAAAATTGTCATCCATGCCACCCGAGCCGAAGAGTGTGATGCCATCTACACCAGTCTCTTCGGCGACACCAGAATTTTAACCCCTCACCTTTCGCCTACACCTCCGATATCCCAACATTATCCTGATACTGTCGAGCCTACGAGTTATTATTCGCCTGCTCCTATTAGGGGATCTAAGAGCGTGATTGCAACTGATTCGTCGGTCAGCAACACAACTCTTAGTTCTCCCAATACATTGTCAGTCTCTATTACCCTTCATGCAATTAGGGCTGCTAAGCCCCTGATTGCTGTCCCAATTAAAAAACTAATTTTCATCTCTAGGCTTGCCCCTGACACTTCGATTGATGATGTTAAGTCCTACATCCAATCGAAGTCTAAACTATCTGATTTATCTGTTGATAAATTTAGATTTAGTTATGCCAGAGAAATTAGCTCTTTTAAAATTAGTGTTCCGGCGGAAGCATTCAACACTATATGTTGCAAAAACTTCTGGCCGAAAGACATATTATAAAAGAGTTCGAGTCAAGTAGAAGAAATCGGCCTCCGATTGCTCTGCCTCCTGCATCTACTTCATCCTTATCTTTTAACAACGTAGCAAAAAACTAACACTTTCCTTAACCTACCAGAATGTTAGAGGGTTTAACTCTAAACTTAATAGGCTTTATGTAAACAGTTTTTCGTTTGATACTAACATTATTATCTTTACTGAAACCTGGCTAAAGCCCGAAATTTCAGACCTTTCATTATTTTGCAATAAATACACATCTTTTAGATGCGATCGTTTGTCGCGTATAGGAGGTGGTGTCCTTATTGCCGTAGACTCTGATCTTCTATCAGAATCTATTTTATCTCCTTGCCTAAATAATATTGAATTTATTGCCGTTAAAATTATATATAAAAATATTTCTATATATATAACGTGCTCTTATATTCCGCCACAGTCCGATTTGTCTGTATACCTGGAGCATATTTCTCCTATTGAGTCCATTTCGTCACTACTTTCTAGTAGTGATTACCTCTTTGTATTTGGTGACTTTAATTTACCAGATGTGGTATGGTCTGATTCTCCAAATGTTTTGATGCCAACCACATCTCACGAATTTATCAATTCACTTTTAGAGATGTCTCTCTCTCAAATTAATCCGGTTCGTAACTGTAATGGTCGTCTACTTGACCTTATTTTTGTATCGGATCCTTTCTCTAGTTCTGTAATACAAACATGTCCTTTAGTTGTCCCCGAAGACCCCTATCATCCTACTTTAGACTTAGTTTTTGAACTGCCTTCATGTGAGCATATTTGTTCTATTAACCCAGTCGTTAAAACACGCTGTTTTCGTAAATCAGATTTTATAAAACTTAATTCATTAATTTTAGAGACAAACTGGTCGCAACTGTACACTTGTACTAACATTAACAGTGCTACTTCAATCTTTTATAATATTATAAAATCACATTTTGACCAATGCGTTCCAGAAGAGCTTCCCAGGAGAACTAATAGACCTCCTTGGTTCTCTAAAGAATTGGCAATGCTTAAAAATGTGAAGACTAGATATTATAAAAGATTTAAGAGTTCGAATAATCCTTCAGATTTTTCTCGTTATGTTATAGCCAGAACAAATTTTGTTGTTTGTAATTCGCGTTGTTACAATAACTACCTTATTCGTTGTCGTTTGCAATTTGCTCAGAATCCTAGGCAGTTCTACAACTTTGTCAATACTAAACGAAAAACTTCCTTACTGCCCTCATCTGTTTCTTATGAAGACATGAAAGCAAATACTGATCAGGCTTCAGCCGATCTTTTTGCAGAATTTTTCCAAACTACTTATTCATCTTCTAACTTTCTTCCAAATTCCCCTTATCCGTATACCTTGCCGAAATCTAACTGCATTTTTAGTCCTGTGATCCTGGAAAGTTCGTTACTTAACGAACTTAACTTAATCAAGCCAGGTTATTCACCAGGCCCAGATGGAGTACCAGGATGTGTACTTAGGTACTGTGCTGATTCTCTATGTAAGCCCTTGCTTAAATTATTTGAATTGTCTGTTAACTCGTGCTTTTTCCCAACCATTTGGAAGGAATCATTTATCATTCCTCTTCACAAAAATGGTTCAAAGTCTGATGTTAAAAACTATAGGGGTATTTCCAAATTATCCGCGATGCCTAAAGTGTTTGAGAAGCTAATAACATCTCAACTACAACACTCATGTAGCTCTATCATTTCACCCTGCCAACATGGTTTTGTGAAATCGAAATCTACTACCACTAACTTACTTGAGCTTACCTCCCTTGTTATTAAAGGTTTTCAGAACAAAAAGCAGACTGATGTAATTTACACAGATTTCAGCAAGGCTTTCGATTCCGTTAACCACTATCTCTTGCTTAAAAAACTTAGTACTATCGGATTTCCACACAGCCTTCTTATGTGGATTTCCGAATATCTTTCTTGTAGAACCCAAAAAGTTCTCTTTAAATCCTCACTGTCTAAACCTGTTTTTGTTACCTCTGGTGTACCCCAGGGTAGCCACCTTGGGCCTTTACTTTTTAATTTATTTATTAATGATCTCCCGTCTATTTTCCTTCACTCCTATGTACTAATGTACGCCGATGATGTGAAGCTGTGCTTATCATATAATGACAACAACTGTCCTTATTTATTGCAATCGGACCTGGATTTGTTTTTTGCTTGGTGTAAATGCAACTTGCTGTTTCTGAATTGCTCTAAATGTAAGGTTATGTCATTCTATAGAAGTACGCCTCACACATTTAATTACATGCTCGACCGGGTTTCTCTTGAGAGATTAGACTGTGTCACCGATTTGGGAATTCTTCTCGATCATAGCCTAAAATTTGACAAACATATCGCGCTTACAGTCAACAAGGCGACTCAATCTCTTGGATTTATCAAACGATGGTCTAAGGAATTCGACGACCCTTATACGACTAAGCTGCTATATACTTCTCTTGTTCGGCCTATTCTGGAATACGGATCTTGTGTGTGGTCTCCTCAATATTCGGTACACCAAGACAGAATTGAGTCTGTTCAAAAGAAGTTCCTTCTTTTTGCCCTTCGCGGCTTTAACTGGGTTCCAGGTACTGATTTGCCTTCATACCACAGTAGATTGCAATTAATTAACCTCCCATCTCTTACTAACCGCCGCATGATGCTGGGAGTTCTATTTTTACATAAATTAATAATTGGCAAAATTGACTCATCTCTGCTATTGAGCCAAATTAACTTTTCTGTACCTTTGAGACGTACTCGTAACTTTACACCGATTTCTCTAAATACTTGTAATACTAACTATTCTCTGCATGAACCTTTTCGAGTTCTCTGTGTTGACTATAACAGACTTTTCCGAGTCTTCAACTCAGAGTCCTCTTTTGATACGATTAAGAATCATATCCTTAACTTTTTAACACGTAGTAACTTGCACTAATTTGCTTTACTAATCTTAGTGATCTGATTGGGTTTTTCTGGGTTTTTCCCAATCCTAGCAACAAATGTTGGATCATTTAATATTCTTATTTTGAACACCCCAGATATTAATCTTTAATTTATTTCTTAAATACTTCATTTTAAATTTAAATTATATTTTTCAGTCTTAATTTATATTAAAAATTGTAATTTTTTGGTCGACTGTTAATAGTTGACATTAAATAAATAAATAAATAAATAATTGGCGATACAACTTAACTATAGAAAGTTAGTTTTCTTTAAAGAAAACATGTCTTAACATTTCGTTTGTTTTGGTATAGCGGTTGCCTGGGTAGAAAATAATACACTCGATTTCTATTAACTCTCGGAGTGTCAAACGATAAGAAAGTTTTTTTGTACAATAAGGTAAAAGATTTCATACAAAAAAATGCTCTTTATGTTTTGAATAGGTTTTTTATTATTATTACGATAGGCGAATGTCGAAAAGAATAAACATCACTATAGTTTATAGTACCTTTATTATTCGATAATTTTGAAAATATTTTGCTATCAAAATGAACAATTCGAATCCATTGTTGCGTCCAAATGCTTCGATGTAATTACGTTCCAGAAAATTGACATATGGGCATATCCCAAATGGCGTGACGTTATATTAGCAAAAGGTTTACAATATTTGATTAATAATCAAGTAGATTAAAAAAAACAAAGCAAAGTTTATGGTTATTAATTAATTTTCCTAACAAAAGTCTGTAGGAAAACAATTGTTCATGAATATGAGTTTGTATATATAGCTATGTATTTTATTATACTCGTATTATTCATATTCATATTTCAATTTTAAAATGGAAAAAATTTAAGTAAATGTTAAATAACAGGCAGAATGAAATATATGTGAACCGTTAAGATATAGCCTAAAATATTTACCAGCGTGAACGTGACATTAGTACAACTTGACGTAAAATAAAATTATAGTTAGCCACATTTGGATGTCTTCGAGTTCATTTCATTGCAATTAGGTAGTTTTTCAGGTTTTGATTTTCTTAAATATAACTCTGTTTCTATCTTAAATAAAATTTTATTTATTTATTTAATTGAATAAAAAAATAAATAATCGGAGCTTGTTTTTATGAAATACTATTAACTTGCAACGAAAATGTCATAAAAACCGCTCTAGGCATCTTTGTATTTGTCATCTTATTCTTAGCTGCTTTGGTAAATTGTATTTCACTTTAATCCAGTTTCTCGAACTTGAGAAATATTAACTCTAATCTAGACTTATCTAATTACTCTATTCCCAGGTCTAACTTCTTTCTTTAATTAAATTTACTTTTTACTATATTATGTTATTATATTTTGATATTATTTTTTATTATATTATATCATTATATTTTACTTTTCGAGTTTATTAGCATTGTGTTTCAACCTTTATTTCGATCTTGTATACAATTTGTACATTATTTCTTATACTTTTCATTAATGACCTACAGTCTATTTTTACCACATTCGTATATAATCACGTTTGCTGATAATATAATAATATAAGTTTTACATTATCAGCATACATGACTATATCAAAGCTCCTTCTCAGCTTACTCTTTTCAACATGATCTAAACTAAAAATTTTTGTGCTCAGAATTGCTCTGAATTGCTTTTACACGTTTGAACCTATACCATGATACATATACCATTGGTTACCTTCCATTAGAACGCATATCTACTATTCAAGAATTTGGTGGTCTTTTCCATCCTAAACCCATTTTTAATTTACATTGTAAATGTTGCCTACGGCGTTCTAGGTTTCATCAAGCGTTGGTCAAAAGAATTTTACGATTCTTTCACCACGATCCTTTCACCTGTAGGCAATTTCTTAAATACTACACATGTGTATGGTTCCCTCAATATAAAAATAATGAGGCCGGTTTTGAGTCAGTTCAGAAGCAATTTCCAATCTCCGTTTGCCATCTTACTCTTGTAGACCGTTACTATTAAATCTTCTGTGTTTAGGTAACTGTTGGAAAGCTTTAGATGTTTAAAGTCGTCTAAATTTCTTTATTATTTATATTTTCCCTTTTGCACCCAATGCTTAGTAAGGCATTCATTTAATGCCTTTTCTTTTGAACACTCTGGTCTATCAATCAAATTTTTAGACTTCTCTCCTTTTCGATACCTATTAATACGTATACTTATTGTTCTAATTGAGTGTTGCTCAATTCTTGCATCAAATGATTGATCACTTTAAATTTGATCACATTTAATTATACCTCTAGACTTTATAATTTTTACTTTTGTAAATTTCCAGGTGATTGTTAAAAAATTTAAATTTTATTATTTACAATAATTCTTTTATGTTTAAATTTTAACTTCTGAAGCGATTTCTTGTTGTCGACTTTAAATTAAAAAAATTAATAAATATGAGGTCAATGATGAGCAAAACTTTCTAGGACAGTAAATTTTATTTAAAAAGTGTTTGTTATCGTGTAACTCACGAATTGATGAAAAAAGTTTATGTGAATAATCCATCTCGAACCACTATTTACGAATGGTATACGTGTTTCAAGCACGTTCGGGAAGACTTGAATGACGACAATAGTTCGGGCCGTAAATTTAATTTAACTTAATTTATTTAATGTCAACTTTAACAGTCGACCAAAATTTGAAAGTAACAATACAATTTTTAATATAAATTAAAACTGAAAAAATATAATTTAAATTTAAAATGAAGTATTTGAGTAAAAAGTTAAACTTAATATCTGGGATTTTCAATTTGAGAATATTAAATGATCCAACATTTGTTGCGAGGATTGGGAAAACCAAATAAGATCACTATGATTAGTAAAGCAAATTAGTGCAAGTTACTACGTGCTAAAAAGTTAAGGATATGGTTTTTAATCGTATCAAAAGAGGATTCTGAGTTGAAGACTCGAAAAAGTCTGTTATAGTCAACAAAGAGAACTCGAAATGGTTCGTGCAGAGAATAGTAGTATTACAATTATTTAGAGAAAGTGGTGTGAATTTACGAGTACGTCTTAAAGGTGCAGAAAAGTTAATTTGTCTCAACAGCAGAGACGAGTCAATTTTGCCAAATATTAATTTATGTAAAAATCGAACTCCAGCATCATGCGACAGCTAGTAGGAGATGGGAGAGTTAATTAAAAGCAATCTGCTGAGGTATGAGATTGGTTAGATACATAGAGAGAAATTTCGATAGTAGAATGATAAGAATCTTAGGGCAGAGATATAGGATTTGACCTGAAGAAGATCGTTAATAAATAAATTAAAAGTAAAGGCCCAAGGTGGCTACCCTGGGGTACACCAAAGGTAACAAAGACGGGTTTAGACAGTTGAGGATTTAAAATAACTTTTTGGGTTCTACAAGAAAGATATTCGAAAATCCACACTAAGAAGGCTGTGTGGAAATCCGATCGTACTAAATTACGTCAGTCTGCTTTTGTCCTGAAAACCTTTAATAACAAGGAGGCAAGCTCAAGTAAGTTAGTGGTAGTAGATTTCGATTTCACAAAACCATGTTGGCAGGGTGAAATGATGGAGCTACATGAGTGTTGTAGTTGAGATGTTATCAGCTTCTCAAACAGTTTAGGCATCGCGGATAATTTGGAAATACCCCTATAGTTTTTAACATCAGAGCTTGAACCATCTTTGTGAAGAGGAATTATAAATGATTCCTTCCAAATGGTTGGGGAAAAGCACGAGTTAACAGACAATTCAAATAATTTAAGCAAGGGCTTACATAGAGAATCAGCACAGTACCTAAGTACACATGCTGGTACTCCATCGTGGCCTGGTGAATAACTTGGCTTGATTAAGTTAAGTTCGTTAAGTAACGAACTTTCAGGATCACAGGACTAAGAAATGCAGTTAGATTTCGGCAAGGTATACGGATAAGGGGAATTTGGAAGAAAGTTAGAAGATGAATAAGTAGTTTGGAAAATTCTGCAAAATGATCGGTTGTAGCCTGATCAGTATTTGATTTTATGTCTTCATAAGAAACAGATGAGGGCAGTAAGGAAATTTTTCGTTTAGTATTGACAAAGTTGTAGAACTGTCTAGGATTCTGAGCAAATTGCAAACGACAACGAATTAGGTAATTATTGTAACAACGCGAATTACAAACAACAAAATTTGTTCTTGCGATAACATATCGAGAAAAATCTGAAGGATTATTCGAACTCTTAAATCTTTTATAATATCTAGACTTCACATTTTTAAGCATTGCTTATTCTTTAGAGAACCATGGAGGTCTGTTAGTTCTCCTGGGAAGCTCATCTGGAACGCATTGGTCAAAAAGTGATTTTATAATATTATAAAAGATTGAAGTAGTCATTGTTAATGTCAGTACAAGAGAATCAGACCATACCACATCTGGCAAATTAAAGTCAACAAATACAAAGAGGTTATCACTACTAGAGACTAGTGACGAAATGGACTCAATAGCAGAAATCTTCAGTAAACGAACAAACCATCAAAATTGTCCGTGAATTCATCAAAACTGAGCTGAAATTGTCATTGCGGCTCCTGGAATCGGAATTGGGATTGTCAAAAGACTCAATCCATCTCATTTTGGTCGATCATTTGGGCTTCAGGAAAGTGCACGATTTGTTCCGCATCAATTGGAAGTTCGGCTAGAATATCGCGAAGAATGAAGTTGGCATTGACACTTGTTACCGCTTTTTTGACCAAAAATCGAATTTGCACCGTCAACCACTCGCCGTATTCGCCTGATTTGGCACCATCTGACTTTTTTCTGTTCGGCAAGCTGAATTATCCATGAAAGAACGGTGCTTTGCAGATGTGGAGGCCATCCAAAAGGTGTGCACCGACGTCCTAAAGGTCATTCCGGCCAACGAGCTAAAACTCATTTGAAGGAGGGAGATTACTTTGAACAATAAAAAAACAAGTTCTCAAAAATCTATTGTAGTTTTCATTTTATTCCAACAGTTCCGAAACTTTTTGAGACACTCCTTGTATAAAGGTGACAGAAAAGTAAGAGTTTAATAAAACGGAAAGGTTTTCAGAGGAAAAAACGTGAAAAAGAAAATTATATATTATGTATAAAATTAAACGAAACTGTCAAATTTTTGTATGCTAAAGGCCTACTTCACCAAAATGATCATATGCATATTTTAAATGATAAGAAATCAAAGCATGCCAATGTTTCAGAACTAATAGCAAATGGCAATAAGGACGGTTTAAGTGCAAAACTTTATTTTTTTTGTATTATCGCTGCAAGCTTGTTGTCAGGTTTTTTTTTTTTAATTGAAACTACCCTCGTATTATATATTTTGTAGTATTGCACTGATACGGGGCATATATGCATATTTATAAATTTAATAATATATTATTTTACTTGTATTTACGTATGTATGTAAATTAAATACAAACGCACACTGATTAAAGTGAACCAAATGAATGACTATGGTTATAAATTGTTTACTTGCCGTATACAACATAACTACTTAATTCAGGTTTATGACTTATATAGTCTCTCATAACCATAGACATATATCTTATATATATTATATTGTATACATCACAATATGTGTTTAACTTAAAAAATTTTAAAAACTGAATTAAGAATAAACTTTTTGTAATGATGCACTTTAAGTTCATCCTAAAAGGGCTGCCGTAAAGAAAACATTAACACATTATTCTGACAGTTGTTTGGCTTAATTCGTTCCGATGCGATGTGTATTAAAAGCAATAGTACTTCTAATAGCCCTGGCTGTGGCAATTTTCTGAAATCCATACCGTGAATATACAAAAAGATTTGACTGAGTCAGTAAAGGTTCATCAGGATGGTAATGGTATTATAATGGCATTATAATAATGTTTGATTATATCACTGAAATACATGCTCTCAGCATTACTTTTAGTACAAGTACCTTAAAGTTATTCAACCATATGTTAACTGAATTATTTGAAAAATGTAATGCTAAAATCACCCAGCCGTTTGAATGTTATAAGATATTTTGCTGGCATAAAGAGATTTTGATACTATCGCTCAGACAGTTAAAATTACATCATACGTTATTGAAAGAGTCTTTTTCACATTTCAGAATATCCACTTCAACGAAGTACAAATAATGAAAGCCAAACGAAACTTGTTTATAAAATTGGTCTATTTTGTATTGCTTGTGAAGTTATGGAGAATTTAATTAACATGGGTACTACAAAGCTGCATATATGCTGCAATTTTTTCTTTATGCAAAAGCGTTCGGTATTTCTATTTTAAAGTCCCTTAGGTAATATGTATACTGTGCTCAATAACATTGCAGACTGTGTGGGGAATAAATCCTTTCACTTGCAGGAATCAATTGGTTGCTTTTATTTTGCAGTTAATCAAGCCACTGATATTTTCATGAGATACATCTGATATTCATAAAAATAATAAGGTTGTTACACTTTAAACTACTATATTCCAGAAATTCACTGGTACTCCTTGAAATTAATGAAGGAAATAAAAATTTAATTAAGAAGTATTTATATAAGCTATTTGTCTTTGGTATATATAAAAAACAAATTTACATTTTTCTCTTGGATTTGATGCAACTTACGTTTATTGTGAAAAAAAAACCAACGTTCCATTATGGTCTTGCACTAATTCGAACCTAATGCATGCTAGAGCCTTAACACCAAAATCACATAAAATAACTGTTTTACAGTTATTCATTTCAAAATATTTTTAGAACGAAACGAAACGTGAATATTGAAAATTCAATAAACAAGTTTTTATGTTATCCTAAAGCCACATATTAAATATTTAAAAATGAAAACAGCTTTAAACAGCTGACCTCAAAATAACAATGGTATCAGCAAATAAAAACGTTCAAGTACCCATACTACAACGATTAAAATTAATAAATCGTTTTCCGATATTCGATCAATATTATTAAACTTCAAGCCTAGACCTCGACACTCTTTATCTACTAGACCAGTACTAGGCCATAAAACATATGCATATAGCAGTATCGGCAAACAAATTGTTTGTACATTTACATAGGTACACATAGTTTATACATATAAAAGTATAGATAGAAGATTGAAGGTAACATCTTCGTCCCATAATAGGTATATACAAATATTCTTGACTGGTATTAATAGTTTAATTGACTTTATGTTATCAGTCGGTATGTATATATATATATATATATAATTATACTTTTAACAAATAGGAATGCTGTACACTAGTATATCCGACTAAAGGAACTCCTTAACCTAGGTGGTATATGCCTTTACTTAGTGATATTATAGTGTATTATTGACGTGTGATAAGAATGAAAACATCGAAATATCTTAATAACATGTTTATCGATTTGGGAGAGTAAAGGGAAATAATCTAAAAATTTGAAACATACTTAATTTGCTTATTGTACACAATTACTTACCAAATTTGCATTCTCTAGCTCCTTTGGTCTCTGAAATCAATGCGTTCGTACGGACGGATAAACAAGGCAAGATTGACTTGGTTATTGGTCGTGAGGAAAAATATACAGTCTGTCAAGAATGAGTTTACACACTGCAAAAAAAAATCATTTTCCATCTTTCTCAGCACTGGAATACGTGCTTTGATTAATTTTTTTTAACTTATTTAATATAGAGACATAAATTGAATAATATACAATACAATTTTAAAAGTAATCTGGAAATTAAAATTTATGTATTAAAGATTTTTTTAAATTTATTTACTTTCAATATTTATTTATGATTTATAACACAGAATCACAAATTTAATTTAAGAAAAACTAAAAATAAACCAAAAACTAAAAGATTTAAATTTTTTGGTATCAAGGATGAACATTTTATTATTCGTTTTCTTTCTGCACGATTTCGAAGAGTAGTGGTACATTTTCAGTTATGTATGCCTTGCTTTGAATTTTTTCTATGAATTGTTGAGCAATTTTGTTTTAATCGTATGAGGAAATATTAAAAAATATAAGAGACTAGGCCAAAGATTATTTTCGGAGCTAATTCAGCTAATAGAAGTATATTATGTACTTTATATACTTTACGGGGTCGGAGTTGCTTCTTTCTGCCTGCATGTATTTGCACAAATATACCGTTTTTACTCAATTGAAAATTGGGTCTAAAAATTTTAATAAAATTATGTTGTGTTTTAGTAGAAATGAATTTCTGTTCAACACTTTGCGTTGGCAGTTATCTCATAAAAGTGCACGATTCAGCTGGGCTAAATTTTAAATATTTAAATAATGTGATTGCAAATTGTTCATATTGACAAAATATGATTATAATAGATATTTTTTATTTTTCTAAAACTTGTTACCGTATATTAAAAACTTTACACATAGTGAAACGATAAAAATTTAATTAACAATATTATTTTGAGAGATTAATTACTTTTTATGTCATAAAAACATATCTTTAAACTACCAGACATTTGCTCATGAGGGAAATTTCTTGGTATACAATCTACGTTAGTCTGTGAAGTATTTAAGGTTTCAGTTTCCAATTGGGATCCACGGCGGATGCGTAAAGCAGAAACCTTACCATTTTTTGTTTTTATATCATAAAACATTTCAAATTCTTCTATTTTATTAAATAACATTTCAAAGTCTTGCTCAGAATTATAAAGAAATTTACATCGAATCTCAAAATTTCCCAAAAAAAAACAGTTAAAAAGTCGGTGAATACGAAACTCAAGCTGACGCATAACAAACTTGCTAGTAACTTCAGCCATAGCAAATACATCAAATGCAACATTGAGTTGATGGCCGGTAGAGCACTTAAAGATATGGGCGGAATACAATTGCAAAAATTCCATATATTTTGTATAGCAGCTTAAATCCTTTTTAAAGTTCCTGTTTCTCAATACATTTTGTTGAACATCAGCAAAGTACGTAAAGGTCTTTTGGATCGCGAATAAAGTTTCCTGTGTGTACTCCAACGCTTCATCCATAATCTCAGAAAACATTATATGAAAAAATTCCATTTCCGCAAAGTAATTCGTTAAAAGTAGTTTAACCAACTTTGGTTGTGTTGATGGAAATTGACGAAGGTGCAAAAGTAGGGTATAACTTGAGTTTTTCGCAACTTCATAATATATTTGAGAATTTCGGGCAAACATTCCAGCCTCATCGCTTGCTATGTTGAAGTATGCCGCTAATTTATGTAATTTTGTTATCTGTATTTGTGTATTTTGATCATTATTGTCTAAAGCACTAAGCATAGTAGACGTTGTTAAATTTTTTTGCAGATTTACAAGAAAATTTCTTAGTCGATATTGTAGTGCTTGCTTAGACTGATCTGCGGATTTTATTGCATTATAAAATTGCAGTGGTATATACTCTTCTCTGGTTGAAGGCGACAATGTGGTAAGTTGTAAAAATGGCTTGCCAGCTTGTTCGGAAGATTTTAACATTAATGTCATACACATGAGCCATAAGGCTAAAGATTTCCAGAAATAAATCATTACTATATAAAAAATTAAAAACTTTCGAAAGTAATTCTTTTTATATGCAGGTATTTAAAATATAGAGTATTTTGATTAGTTTTTTGTTTTCTTCAAAAAGCGTTTGACATTCACTGTTGAAAAAATCGAATCACAACTAAATGACAACATTATTGTGGTATGCATACAAAAAAAAGTCACTTAATCTAAATATAGATCCAAATTCTTTAAATACATATACTGAGTGTGTGCATTTTGTATTTATATAGAGGCAACATATTGAATAAAGTTTATAAATTTGCTTATTCACATTCCTTCCGTAGAGCATATCAAAATAAAAACATATAAAAAGTTATGATATTGTTTTCATCTATGACCACATTAAGGGGTAACGCCACTTTAGAGGTTAGAGGAAAGGCTCATTTGTAACAATTTTTTGTTTGAGTATGGAAGATGGAATGGAATTTCTTTTTTAACTTTTTTTTAATAAAAATCAACAATTATTATTTTCTAATTTTTTTGAATAAAAATTATAATCGTTACGGTCCCTGCTTTACACATTTACGCACTATACTCAATTATGTACAAATGCAATCCATTTGCTAACCCTCGTGCTACATAATTGTAAATTGTTTCCCAAATTTTTTGTCTGTATGAAATTCAACTAGAGTGGTCTAATAGTTATGTGTGCCAAGAATCAAATCTAATCTAACGGTTTAAAATAAAGCTTTTAAACATTTTTTTTCGTTTTACAGATTTGTAGGGCGCAAATTTTAAAATCTTAGACAAGGGTACCCGAAGAATGCTTATGACAGAACAAATATAATTTCAATGCAAAACACTAGCATATAGACATTTACAAATTTTGTTTAATTTAGTTTGTATACTGATTAAGAATGTGGTGTCTATCTCTTAAAGTCTCTGAGATGTGTTTTCTTTTCTTTGTTGTACGAACATTGGTACTCACATGTACCTTACACAGTGGTACAGAATATACTTTGCTCGCCTGGAGAATTTTTACTTGTTTTTATTTTTGTTTTGCAAAATTTCTGTTAAAGAAAAAAAAGTAATACATTAAATTAATAATATATGGTATTTGTACAGATAGCTAAGCATATGGGCATTTCCAATCTAACGATACTCTAGACGATTGCTCAAAAAAATATTTAAAAAATGAGGTCAAATGTTTTCAAAAGTTTTGGGAACGTACATATTTATGGACGTTTATTTAACAAATTATAGGCAAACAAATAAAACCAACAATTCCTCGCTCTGTTTATAGAAAATATCAAATTTTAAAATCATTTCCGTTTTTTTTGTTTAGGCTGGCATAAGTAAATGTCGATACATTAAAATTATGTTTTCAATAATTTTACCATATAAATAAATAAGCTAATCAATTTTTTTTTTAGAATAAAACTAAAAATAACTAGTAATTTCTATCCTGATATGATGAAACTCATTTATCAGCTAATTTTGTTTACAAAATCGTTATCGCTTTTATTATATTTTGTGGATATTTAAAAAAATTCTTATTCAGCAATTTATAGAAAATTCAAGGAAGCTTACATATTTTAGAACGCTCAACAACATTTATTATTTATACCTTTAAGCCCTAACATACATATTCTTTTCTTTTAATTTAATAGAAACAAATTTGAGGCAATTTACAATTTTTCAAATTGAATTGAAAGTATGAGTAAATATGTCGCAATCGAACGTATCATCACTTAAAAATACAACTACACATGATCAAGAAAAGATCTTGGATTCTACACACGAAATATTGAATAAAATAGAAAAACTTGTGCCCGAAGCAAAAAGTGGTCCTTTTTGTAGGAGTAATGTTGATGACAACGATGTTATCGATATTAAAACACAGAATGGTTGTGAGATTGAAAGACATGAGACTACATATACAGGGTCAGCATTGTCGCTGAGAAATCAATTAGAAAACATTCAGATTGCCTCTAAAGACTTTTGTCTCGTGTATAATACAGACACAACTGACACTTATAATTGCTCTTATGGTTACACTGGCGGTTTTAATCAAAATAATAAAGGGCAGAACAATCAGAATATAAACTTCGCTAAAACTATTAACATAGAATCACAGAACGATTGTAAAAACCCTACAAGACTTCAAAGTTTAATTAAAAGTGAAGTTTCTTATACAAAGAGCGGGAAGCTACCATCCAGAAGTGATGTTTCACATGAGCTTCTTGAAACATACATACCTTCTTCTCTACCTACCCTCCTAAAATTTCATTCACTGGACTTGTATAACGATGATTGTGTAGAGATCAATGAAGAGCAACAATTAAATAACGATGCTGTCTCTAATAGAAAGGAATACCCGTCTACTACAAATCAAATTCAATCATCAAACTTTGTAGCTACTTCAAATACCGACAGTAAGAAACATTGTTATAGCGCGCACTTACAAAAATATTCCGGAGACCCAAGTCAGTGTCAAACTCATCGTCCAAATATTAAAGCAACAATGATTCAAAGTCCAGAATCTCGTCCAATTTATCCTGACGTTCCATATAGTCCATATGGAAGTCCATTCAATAGTCCTCGTTTAATTCGGCGACGACCCCCTTTACGTGAATCACGTAGAATATCTATCGAGAAATGTGGAAGTTTTCTCCAACTAAATCAATATAAACTTATGGATCAAATTGGACAGGTAAAAAAAAATTATATTAATGAAATAAATTTTCTATAAGAATTTTTTTCAGGGTTCATACGGACTTGTGAAGTTAGCTTACTCTGAAGAAGATTCAACACATTATGCAATGAAGATTCTATCTAAAAAGCGCTTACTAAGACAAGCTGCTTTAATGCGCCGTGGCCCAAAGCAAACTACATCTCCGCTTGATCGTGTCTATAGAGAAATTGCAGTTTTAAAGAAACTCGACCACCCTAACGTTGTGAAACTAGTGGAAGTACTTGACGATCCAATAGAAGACTCACTTTACATGGTTTTTGAGCTAGTTAAGAAAGGAGAAGTGCTTACTATTCCTACCGATAAGCCAATACCCGAAGAGCGTGCGTGGAGTGTGTTTCGAGACTCGTTACTTGGTTTGGAGTATTGTAAGTAACCTTTTTTTTTTAAAGATTAAAAAAGCCTTGCTTAAGGCTACTTCGAAACTTCTTGTTCAATATCTTGACAAATATTGCATCGCTTGGAAAGACGTGCATTACCAAAATTTGGAATTTTTTTTTTTCGGATGTACCAATGTGCGATGGATAAAAGGTTTCTTGTTAAAGCGTTGAGAATATCCAACAATCATTGAAACGGTTGGATAAGGTTGATTTTCTATACTTACAATAACTATTGAGTTTGGAATATTTGTTATTACCAGCATGTCAAATATAAAGCAATATTGTTAGCTTGTTTTACTTTATAAGAGTAACGTCTAACGTCTAAGAGTAACGTTTAATTTAGTTTTAAACACGACAGGGTTCCGGTAATCTAAAAATGTTATGGGAGTTCCCGTAAATTTTGATCGGATAAATTAAGTGCTTTTGGCTGGAAAAAAGCAATAAGAAATAACAGCCATTAAGGGCTTTCGATCACTGATATCTCAACGATAATTCTCATAATTACGAGATTGGCTTTTCAGTTTTAGCTGCCAAGTTTCTCTTAGAAATTTATCAGTGGAGGCCCATTCATTCGAATTATTTAGCTAAGGCCGATTGCCGGTCATTCTATGTGAATATACCAACAACGACATCTCGTTAGATATATTTTCTCTGCTTCCCTAATTTTGGATATTTTATTTTATTTATTTATTAATATTGATGGCCTTGTTTTCAAAACACAAACCAACAAAAAGGTTTTAATATAGCAATGGCTCTGTAGGCCTTCGGCTATATCTAATTTGTGTTAGTCCTATTTACATTTGTTGTTTTTATTCTAACTTTTATGTGGTCTATAATTCTATAGTTAGGACATTTTTCTTAACATTATTTATTGTGTACTTACAGTATTTTTACATATTAACATATATATTTACATATTTTCTTACATTTTATTGTACAAATTTGTAATCTTTAGGTATTATATGATTAAATTGATTTCTTGGCTGTCGAGTCTTGCCAGGTATGATGAGGGTTTCTTATTATCAAATATTTTTTGTCTGCTATTTTTTAGGGCTATACATTTGTCAAGAATATGTTCTATGAAGGTGTTGCTTGAGTTGCCCAATTTGCATATGTATGCTTGCGATTTTAGTGTGTCCTAGTCTCAGTCTTGTTATTTTAATTTGGTCTCTTCTGTTCTTGTCCTGTTGCCTTAGTTCCGCATTCGTCTAAAGTAGTTCGTTATATTTTTACCATTGGGATTTATTTATTTATACCACTTGCTACACGATTGTATTGTTTCTTCTTGTCTTATGTAAAAGATTTTCTTAACAAAGTTTTTTATATCCTTAGGGTTGGAGTTTTCGTTGGTAATAAGGGGCATATTGGTTGTTACTTTGGCGGCTGAATAAGCCAGTTTGCCATTGCCTTTAATGCTCGAGTGTTCAGAGATCCGCAACAGTTTTTTTTTTGGGTAGTGTTTAATTACCTTGCATTTGTGATATAAATGTTATTGTTATTTACGTTCGATATTGCAGCAAGTGACGCCAGTGAGTCAGAACATACAAAATAATAGAGTACTGTTTCTTACTTTTTGAATTTTTATAGCTTCTATGATGGCGATCAGTTTTGCTGTCATTACTGTCGAGTAGTGAGGAAGTAATCCCATTTTTAAAACTTCATATAAATACATGTATATACATGTATAAATATAAATATATATAAAATAAATATAAATTGGTGGTTTGTATAATTTTCTTTAATGGATTTAAATTGTTGTTTGTATATATGAATGTCTGTGTTGCTTTTAGAGTATTGTCTTAGGGATGTCATAATAATTCTATTTGTGAATTCCCGAAATGTTTGGATTTTAAGCGGACTATGAGGAGTAACTGGTATATTGTGTGTTTGCAGAAATGTATTGTCCTTTCAATTGTCGATGGTTTTTTTGGGACTTTATTTACTTTTGTATTTTTTTTTAGTTTAGTAAGGTTGAAAATTCGGCTATTTTGCGAGTTTATTAGGTTTCTGCTAAGATCTGCTGTAAGGTAATCTCTTTTGTTTTCTATTTCTACTATATTAGCTTCGAAAGGCATGTTTTTTATTGGGGTTGTGTAGTATGCTCGTGAAGCAGTGCGAATTGCTGCATTAAATGGTGTTTTAATCTATTTATGTTAGTGGAGTTATCGTAACCATAAATGAATAAGGCATAGTCTATTTTAGATATAATAATTGCTTTAGTTATTGATATTAACGTGTGGGTGTGGAAATTGTACTTTGGGTTCGCTCGGCATTTTACTGTCAAGTCGCTTCGAAATATTTTTTTTTAGGTTGTCAATATGGGTATGCCAGTTATATTTGTTATTAAAAGACCTAGAATTTTTAATGACTCTACCTCTGGTATCAGAATACCAATACAAGTTGTTTTGCACTTACATTTTTGTTTTTTTGCATATGTGTAATTGTTTGAACTTATTAAGCGAGGCCCCTGAATAGGTACACCATTGGTTAATTTGTGTGAAAAGTGTGTTCAAATTGAACTGTGTACTTTTTTGGTTACTTTTGAAAGGAATGAATAGCTGAAAATCATCCGCAAATGAGCAGAATTTAATTTGTTTTTGAATGGAAATTAAGTTAGCTAGTTTATTAAACGCTATTAAGAAAATTACCACTGAGAGTGATGAGCCTTGTGGTATTCCATTTGATAGCGGGTATATTTTTGAAGTATCTGGTCTTGACCCTTACTAATATTTTCCTATTTGACAAAAAGTTCTGGACTAATTTATTTTTTTTAGGGCCCAGATTCCATGCTACCAGTTGGTCTATTATGGCATATGTTTCCATTTTATCAAATGCCTTCGAATAGTCGAGGGATATGATGCTTATGTGCTTTCTTCTTTTTATTGCCTTGTTTACTAAATGTTCTGCGTAAATCAGAGCATCTGTAACCGATTTGCCACTTTTAAAACCTAATTGATTTTTGTTAAGTAGATTTTGACTTGTTACTAACCCCTATATTTTTTTAGCCACTATTTTTTCTACTGTTTTTGCCAAACATCAGTTCAACGAAATTGGTCGGTAAGATCCTACATGAATTTTGTCACTATTGGTTTTTAAAATGGGTATGGTTAGGTTTGTCTATACGTTTGTGGAATGTATGTGCTAAAAATATTGTTATACAGGGTAAGTAGTCTTTGCTTAAAGTGATGTTTTGCTCTATTTTTGCTGCGTGATGGCATATTGTGTCTGTTTGTTGAAGATTTTTATATTTTTGTGTGATAAATTCCTTACTTAAGTTTTCGTCTTTTGATACGTCCGACCAATGTTTGGCAAAAATGTTGGCTATTGTTTTTTTACATATTGTATTTTGGTTAGTTGCTGGGTTATTGATGGTGTGGATCGTTTTTGTTGGATTTAGGCCACAAAATCTTCTGATATTTGACCAGATTTGTAGTGGGTGTGGATGGCTAAAGCTCTGTTGTAAGTTCTATAGATGCTTCCCTTTTCCTAGTTTTTAATTCCCTTCTGAACATTGCATTAGCATTTTTATAGTTGATTATGTTTTCGTTTTCAATTTTTTTTTGTGATTGCCTTAAGGTTTTAAATTTGTTTTTCCTTAGAGCTTCTAAGTTCGCGTTCCACCAGGGAACTCTATTTTTCATTCTACGTGTTGAATCTTGGGGGATACTATCGTGATCGCTTTGAAGAATTATTCTTGTTAGGCTTGCATTTTCTTTATTAATATTGTTAGTGTGTGGTATATTGTTACAGTGTTTTATTTTGAAGTGTGGTCTACTGTAGCTCTTAATTGATTTGTGGGAAAACATGGACATTTTTATTGGGAAGTGGTCGCTTCCATGTAAGTCGTTGATTGTTTCACAATAGGTGTGAGGTTTTAAATCAGCTGAGCAGAAGCTCAAGTCTATGTGCGTAAATGTGTTGTGTGTACTAAAATTTGTAGGTGATCCGTCGTTAAGTATAGAAAACTGTGTCTTGTCTAACAAAGTGTCTAATGTTTTTCCTCTTTTGTTGCTAGTTCTGGAACGCCATTTATTATGCCTACTGTTGAAGTGTCCAGTTATCAATATTGAGTTGTTCTGGATATTGAGGACATTGTTCAGATTTTTTAAGAGAATTGTGTTGTTGGAGAAATGTATGCTGCTACTATTGTAATTTTTTTATTGTGTCTATTTCAATGGCTATTGCTTCAAAATCTGCATTCAGGATTTTTCCTTGGTATTTTACCGAGATGTGTACCAGTAGTGCCACCCCTCCGAATCTGTTTGTTGCTGTGTTGACAATCATTTTGTAGTTAGTAGGTGTGTATATATGTACATTATTTTGTATATGTGTTTCTTGTATTGATATGATATGTGTGTTTTTTAATTATAACTAAAAGTTCACTATAGTTATTCAGATGTCCTTTCATGTTCCATTGAATAATGGAGAGAGACATTTTTAAAGATCAAGTTAAAGTTTTGGTTGATTATTTGATATTTACTATGGTAAACAGATAGTTGTGAGATAGAGTGAGGTCCCCAGTGGACTGACTTAACGAGGTATTTCTTATAAAAAAAAAAAACTCCCTTCAGTCAGCCCACTGGGGACCTGCTTATTCAGGTCAGTGTTTACTATTGACACTCCATTATATCGGAGCTGTCTTCATCTTCTAACATGTTTTCATTAAAAGTTTTATTTTTGTATAGAGATTTAATTTTTCTTAGATTTATTTTTCTTCTTAGATTTCTTTTTGATGTGGCGCGTGGCAGCACCTGTACCTTATTTTTTGCTACATTAGTGTTTTTTCCTAGTTTAGCAGCCAGTGAGGTGCTAGGCTGAGAGGTTTTCAGCGCATTCACGTCTTTGTATTCCACTATGTTTCGCGGAGCGTTGTTGATTAAAGTAGCGTTGATTTTAGTATTAGTTTTTAGTTTTTAGTAACGGGTGGTGGCATCTTGGCGGCATCAGCATAGGTTTGTAGATTGGTGTTATGTTTTTTGTTGTAAATTTCGTATGCAGATTTTTATATCAACTTGTTGATTCGTTTTGATTGCAACGATTTTTTGTTGTTTTTTGTATATTGGGCAGCTTTTGTCAATAGTTGAGTGAGTGTTAGGAGGTACATTATTTACATACATACATACATATGTATGTACATACATTAATTTACAGTTATTGCATCCCAGATTGTTATTGCTAATTTCTTTTTCTTCGTCATTCGTATGGTGTAGAGCGCCGCATTTGGCACATGTTTTTGGATTTTTGCATATTTTGAAGGTATGACCGAAGCGTAGGCAGTTTTTACAACGTAGTGGCGTTGGTATAAACTGACGAACTTTCGTATCCAATCATGATATACTCTGCGAGGGAAGTTGAGTCGAATGTAAATATGATGTTTCAATGAGCTTTCCGTTAATTTTCTTCAAAATTTTTTTTTACCATGTTGACATGTTGGCTTTTTATCTCCGTTTGAATTTCTTCTTCGGATATGTCGCGTAATTCATTGGAGTAAATAGTTGAAGTGATTGTGCATAGGAACATTTACAGGCATACTGTCTGTAAAATGAGTCATCTTTAGTAGTTTATTGAGTTGCTGGTGGTTTTTAGTATTGACCAGGAGGTCACTGCTAAGAAGTTTTGCACATGATGTAACTGGACCGTCGCAGGTGTAGTAAATTATTTTCTTTATGGCAAAAGGCGAAAGATTAATTTTTTTCTCGTATTCCGAAATAACAACGTATTTCGGTTCCGGTGATAGTAGTGTTGTTGTTTCATTTGTAGACATAAGCTTTGTCCCTCCCGCCTTTTGGCGGTCGGTGTTCTTCTTTATTACAGCACTTTCTCTAATGATTGTTGTTTTTGTATTTTTTATGTTTTCTCTTTGTTCACAAATATTTTCACTGCGTTGATCGAAACAGATAAGAACCCACTTGATAGCGTGGGAACTTTTTGATGCCGAAAGTAGATAAGCAAACTCGATGCGCGAATTCTGCATTCTTAGGAATAGATACGTTCATGCAACTCACGGCTATATGAACTCAGCTATTGATACTAATTAAAAATACATAAATGTTACATTCTTTTGTTCTACTTAATATACTTTACTTATGATTTTTTAACGAATTAAGGGTGTAAAATGTCTGTAAAGTTATCAAAGGAAGGTAATATTCTTACCTCCTTAAAACTATTTTATATACAATAATATAATAAGCTATTTTACATATTTCCCATCTTACAATAGTGCACTATCAAAAAATTATTCATGCAGACCTAAAGCCTGGAAACCTGTTATTAACCGAATGTGGACATGTAAAGATTGCAGATTTGGGAGTATGTAATGAGTTTCTTGGTGAAGATGCTGTAATGAGTAACGGCTCTACAGCTGGTACACCTGCTTTTCGAGCACCTGAAACCCTCGTTCTAGGCAAGGTATGTAGAACCATTGTAATATCACCGCAGTTTTAAGATGTTTTTCCTTTAATCAGAATATGTATTGTGGTCGTGCAGCGGATATCTGGGCATTGGGAGCAACATTATACTCATTGGTTTATGGGAACGTTCCCTTTTTAGCTAGTTCAATTCCCTTGCTATATGAGAAAATAAAAAATGACGCAGTAGTTTTTCCAGAGACACCGCAACTTAGTAACGAGCTGCAGTATTGCATTCTTGAAATGCTCGAAAAAGACGCGTCACGTAGAATAACACTGCCACTTTTAAAGGTACACCAATACTATTGTACAATATGATACTTTTAACATAATATTTAACTTTTAACAATATAGGATAACAAATGGGTCACAAGAAATGGATTTTATCCTTTACCTACAGAAGATGAAAACTGTTGTTTGGTACAAGTAGATGATGAGGATATAAATTCAGTTGTCCGCAGCATTCCGAAGCTTGATACTCTAATTTTGATTAAAACAATGCTTAAAAATCATTCCTTTGGAAATCCGTTTTTAAAAGGCATTTCCGGCATGCCACCTCAGCCAGGTGGCTCAAGGCTACAAAAATTTATACATGCCGGTAGATCAAATTCGGCACCTGGTTCGTATTATATGACATTAGACAGGTATGAGTACATCCCCGTGTTTTGAAAAAATATATTTATGTATAATATTCCTTTTTAGGCAGGCATCAGCAGAGGCTGTGCTCCCAGCCCTGAATGAACATTGTTAAAGCAAAAAAACTGATTATATATAGAAGTATTTTCTGAAATACAAAATATATAAATTGTATAATGTTACGAATATGAATAATAGGCAAGTATGTGCCCGCATATTTGTTTTTTAATTTTAGAGAGATTACGGCCAGGCCTTTAAAATAATTAATAGATCAGTATCAAATAATTCGTTTTTGTTTTATTGATACCAGCAATCACACATCACTGTCAACTTATTAAAATTGTTGCTTAGCAATAAATACTTATATGTTAAATATTCGCACTCACTTTTTAATTTTCTTTCATGTTTTTTTTTAATAAATACAAGACGTTTCCTAGTAATCTTTTTTACTATCAAATTATGTGCCTCTGCAGCTAGGATATCACAATAAAAAATTTTATCTCAGACTTCATGTTATTATCACAAAATGTACATTTATTGGTATTGTAAGGAGTTCTATGCAAATTAATTTATACATATTTATTAACGACATTATAGCAACTTGTTTTGCTAATTGCACGATTGTTCTAGGGGAGAGTTACAGGTTTACAACGATGTTTGGATGACAGCGGAGAATTTGTCTAGAACATATGTACGCAGCAATGGATTATGCAGAAAACGAAACAAGGGTCAAAGTCAATATCGATAAAAAGAGTCCCGACGAGTGAAAAACAAAAATCAAGTAAATTGCGAGGAGCGCGAATATTATTTAAGTAAGCTTACGTAAGCATGAAACCGTAAAAGAAAGATATGATGCAAAAGTCTTGCACACAAATTTGAATGCTTAATGAACACTAAGCTGCATACATTTAAATGTTAATTATAACAGAATTTTAGCATATACTATGTCAACTACACAACTGCACTGCATTTCATCTGCATCTGCATCTTTGTCAACTCAATACTTAACTATAATTAACTATATACAAACATAAATAACTTAAGTCTTTGTTTGTAACGCGTTTTACTGGCATATTCTTTTCTTTCCCGTAGGTCCGAAATTCGTCTGCACTTGTTTTTTTGCAACTGTATAATCTATATACACCAGATCTATGTAGTATATTTCTGTATACTTGTGAAATATTTTTTTTAACCCTTAGTTCTTAAAGATGTGTAAAGGCCCCATAAAATTGAGCCATAGCCGAGTCAATATATATATATTTCTGTCTGTCCGTCCGGATGAACGAGAGTATCTCAGAGACTATAAGGGCTAAAGATATCAAAATTTTATAAGTAGGTTCCTGGATATGTAGACCAAATTTGTTTAAAATTTTCTATTTGCATGTATTCGATTATGCGTGTACAGGACTAGGGGCTTCTTGTAGCGGGTAGACCGGACTAAAATGTTATTACTTCTTTTAAATTAACCTTTGCAATCGATTTATTATACAGACAGAATTGGAGTAAATATTAAAAGCCAATATTCATCAGAAGATATCAAGAATCTATAAAATAGTCAGTGAAGTCCATAAGTATAGCTAAAAAAATTATTCACAAATGCATAAAGTTTACATAAATTTTAATTCTCTAGTCTGATATAGATATTTGAGCCAATACAGCTCTTACAATTTTGGAGAGTTTGTATATTATATACAATATTAAAAACTAATCAGTTGTAATAGTTTAAATTAAAGTATTAAACAATGTTGATAATAATAATTAATACATTAATATTTATTATGATGTTGACATGAGTTAATGGAGCTATTATTTAATATTTAATACATAAAACTATAATATTTTTTATTATTTGTTGTTTATACACCCTCATCCTTTTAACCTCAACATAATTTCATGATGTCATTTATTAAAACTGTATTATTAAAAAATAAGTATCAAGATCTAGAATCTTTGTAATTATATAATTATGGGACCATTTTTAATTAAATAAATTCTAGAACTGAAGAAAGGTTTGTTTAATTAAAAGATATTGGAAATAAGTTTTTTGTTTAGTGCACTCACTATTTTTTTTTTCTTTCGTTTATTCATATTGTAGCCAAATACCCAAGGCAGCTTCACCACGGAGAGCTGAGATAAATATAAAGGTGATACCTAGATAGGGGACACCGACAACGCCACGACACTGTGCTTACAGTAGAGTCACCCCCAAAGTGGTGCAAAAAAAAAAAAGTCGCAGATATGTGAATTATCCTTTATTAAATCATCATCAGCAATAATTGCCGGTCCACATGCCTTTCACAAAGACTGCATAGAGAGAAAAAGAAAAAGGGCGAGTGCAACAATTTTCTCACTCCGCAAGGTGGTAGGGGTGTCTGCCGATAGATTTGATCGTACTCGATCACTTGCCACGACCTCTAATGGAATGCCAATGGATTCATGGAAGCCGGCGCAAAAAAGCTGTCAGTGGGTGGCCTGCTTCAACACACGGTGCGTTTGGTAGTGGGCACACTCCCAGGGTGGCAATTCCTTGAACAATTGGTAGCGGACTGCGTCGACTATGTCTAAACGAGCTTGAATTTCGTAAGCATATTGTTCGGGTGGCGCCTTAGGCAGGCGGCGGGCTTGTAGATCGACAGTATAGGGCTTGTTGGGTTGAGTGTTCCTTAAAGTTGTCTAAGCAACTCAGTATTATAAATATATTCAAAAATATTATTGTATTTTACAATTCTAATTAATTATCACACCAACCTTTGTCTACTGTCATACTCCAGAAGGCTTCTTCTTTTAAATCATCCGTCATTAATAAATTGTAAAAAAAACTGTTGGTGTTGTTTTTCAATATAAATTGATAATTGGCAATATCGACTCTTCTTTCCTCTTATGTCGTTTGCGTTGCGTTTTTCAGGGTTTTTCCCAACCCAGGCCATTTTAAAATTTGAATACCCCCAAGTATGTATTTTATTTTATTAATTTTATTCCCCTCTGATATGAATAACTATATACTTAAGAATAATATTTTATTATATGAATTTATAAAAATATTTTCTTTTTTAATTTTTAAAGTAGTCGACTGGTTTTAGTTGACTCTAACTAAATAAATAAATAAATAATCTGAAATTGCTCGTTGCTCACACTTCACTTACACTTGGCTTGAACTTGAAGCGCGTGGCGCACAAAAAATAAAATAGAAGTTGGAAGTAAAATATCAACAAAATTTTCATTACCAAGTTGACTAAAAAGGGCGAAACATGTATTGGTGACAGTTTTTTTTTTTTTCTCTTTTACGAAACTTACAATAATTTTACAAATCTTACAAAACTATATTAATTAACAATTACATTTGCAACTGCTTACAGTCTACTGGTCCCTAAGTATTTATCGTTGGGCTGGAAAGTCGTTGCGGCGAAGACGAGATCGGCTAGAAAACCGTATTAGATCTCTTGCAAGATGATTTGGTGATGGTGATTTGATGATGATGCGCAGAGAGCTTTATGAGGTACTTTTCTTCTCAGAATTTTTAATTGAGCCCTTTGGATGATGTCAATACTGCTGCTGCTAGCATTTCCCCAGAGCTGGGAGCCGTAGGTCTAGAACGGTTTTAGGACGGAGTTATATAGCAGAATTTTGGCCTCAGCTTTAGTTGCATCCTTTTAGCTTCAATGTGCCTGCGCCAGGTGAGGCGTCTGTCAAGGTGTACGCTAAGATACGTTACTTCGTTTGCTTTTGGGATTACAGTATTATATAGTGTAACTGAAGAGCAGTCTTGTTTGTTTAAAGTAAACGTAACATGCTTGCATTTTTGCTCATTAATTTTTATTCACCAGTCAGATAGCCATTTCTTAACAGTCACCAGATGTCCAGCAAGTTGTGCTGTTGCTCGCAGTGGGCATTTTGAACGACTTAGTATCGCGGTATCATCAGCAAATGTGGATATTAACATTTGGCTACTCGTGGGGATGTCCGCTGTGTCGATGTCAGGATGTATAGCGTAGGACCAAGAACGCTGCCTTGAGGAACTCCAGCTTTTATGATATGCTCAACTGATATGGCAGCGTTGCATCTCACTGAAAATGCTCTGTTGTAAAGGTACGACTCTAGCAGATTGTGTGTGCAACTAGGGAGCATTGTTTTTATTTTATACATCAGTCCATCTAGCCAGACTCTGTCAAAGGCTTGGGCCACGTCCAAAAATATCGCAGAACAGTACTCCCGATATTCAAATGCAGTACAAATATAAGATGTTATTCGGTTGACCTACTCGATAGTTCCATGTTTTCCGCGGAAACCAAATTGATGTGCGGGGATTATATTGTAGTTATTCAGATATGGGATAATGTATGTTAGGATAAATTTTTCGAGAAGCTTTGATAAGCATGATAGTAGGCTTATGAGCCTATATGATGCGTGGACCGTGTGATCTGTTCCAGGCTTACGTATCATTATAATGACAGATTTTTTCCATCTGTCTGGAAAATGGCCAAGTCTGGTTATCGCATTAAGCAGTTGGCAGATGGTATAGACTGCGCAGTGAGGTAGTTCAATAATCATCTTCGGGGTTATTAGGTCGCATCCTGGTGACTTTTTCGTTTGGAGTTGTTCTTTAATGATTTTAACAATCTCTTGTGGTCTGAATATTATTGGAGAATACGACAGTTGGTTTGCGTCTGCTAGCTGCGTTAATGTGAATGCGTTCGTTGCAGGGTTTGGTTGAAATACATTTTGAAGATGCATGGCGAAAGTGGATACTGTGTCTTCGTCACTTCCCCAGTGCGTGTGCTTAGCGTTGTAGTCACCTGCTGCTATGAAACGTTCGCCTAGCGTGCTAAAGAAACTCATAAATTCGTCTTCGGATATTGTGAAGCGCGGAGGACAGTACACTGCGGCAAGAGTTAGATTACCACTACACGAGTATATTAAAAGCTGTCGCTTGCAGGTAATTTTTGGCAAAATCATTGCGAAAAACATGTTTAATACGGTTTCTTATTAAGATTCCAGAACCACCATGTGCTTTTCCATCTGGGTGATTTGTGCCGTAGAAAGAGTAGCCCTGTATTTGGAACTTATACTTGCTTGTGAGGTGTGTTTCCGCAAGTAGCATCAAGTCGATTTGCTTATCATAGAGAAATAGAGTCAGTTCAAGTTTGTGTCGTGAAACGCCGTTGGCGTTCCACAGTGCCATATGTAGGGAAGTCATTATTTTGATTGTTGTGATACAAGCATTTGTATCAAAAAAATTTGATTGCGCATAAGGTCTTGCATAGTCGTGCGCATAAATGTCATGAATTCTTTCTTGCTTTCTTGCAGATTTATTATTTATTTATTATCAACGATTCAATGCTGTTTTGTGGATGTATTATTCGTTGGTGTTTGTGTGTCTGCTCCGCGTAAGCGAAAGGTGGTATAGGACTTGTGGGTGCGGAGCTAACCAGGCCAGTTTTAAGTGCTCTAGCGAATGTTACGTTTTCATTTGTTTTATAGGGTATATATGTATTTGCGAGCGTTACGTAAATGTACTTTGTACATTTTGGGAGTGTAGTGAAGACACTCGTTGATGTATCCGGTTATTTAGTTCCTTGTACACAGGACAACCTAGGTAATTTGCTGTATGATTGCCTCCACAATTACCACACTTTTTGGTGCTGGGGTCGTCTCTATTTTGAGGGAAGTTTACAGAGTTCTGGAGTTCTCCACAAGCTCTGTATACAGGGCAAAGCGTACAGTAGGATCTTGTATGGCCGAACTCTTGACACTTTGCACACTGCACTGGTCCATTGCGCTTATGTGGCTCTTCGACAGTGATTTTACGGTGCAGAAGAAACTGCAGATTATAGATTGGATGCACTTCGTTTTTCTTGAGTGCCCTATTATTTGGTTCAAGCTCGACTTTGAACATAGGTTGGGGCTTCTTGTCCTTGTTTAGTATGTTGATGACCACTTTCGCGTTGACTCCATGTTCCTTCAGAGCATCTGAGATATCAGCAGGTTTTACATCAGTTTCGATGCCGTTTAGTACCACTTGCAGGCCTTTGCTGCTTTTTAGTTGATACGTATAGAAGTTTATGTTGGTATCGTTCAGGTATTTGGTCAGCACTCTGTAGTTATCTTCGGTTTTGACTTGCACCTTGGTCTCGTGAATAATTCCTTTGGTTAGGGGAATTATATGAAAATTACCTTTTCCAATCAGGTCTACTATTTTGTTAACGAGAGTATTAGAGCTTTTTTCTCTGATGTATATTGGTGGCGGTTTCGGCTTTTTCCTGATGTCATTTTCAGTATCAGTTTCAATGGGTGTTTGATTTGGATTACTGCGGTTTATTTTGGGTTGGTTGCCCTTTGACAAATTTTGTGGGCTTAGTTTTCGCTTAATTTGTATATAGCGATCCATACCAGTCTGTATAGGCTGGGAGAGCAGGTAACATTGCTGACTTAGCAGAAGCAGCGGTTGTTGTCGAAGCGATAGGGCGAGCGGGTAATGTGGTTGCAGTTGTTGTTGTCGTAGACTGCAGTTGTACTCGAGAGAGAAGTTACTATGCTAGTTACCGTTGATGTGCACAATTTTGTCGTACGCACTTGTTGCGGTCTGAGTTTCGGCATGGGGGAAGTACGCCTTTCGTTCATTAGCGTATTTGTTGTTGTTGGAATTGACGGCGAAAAGAAAGCGCTCTGTCGTTTGTTGTCATATTGAGCGTATTGGTTTTGATTGGATTGGGGTGAGTGACCGCGCTTGGTCTGCAGTAAGCTCGGTGTTATTTACGGTTTGTGAAGAGGCAAACGAGTAGTACGCGTAGTTACGTTGCAAAGAGAGCTTTCGTCTTGCTCACGTTGACGCGCGGCCCTTATGTCGTTTTGGCTCATTGTTTTTATTGTTGGTTTTTTTTTTTTTTTGTGTTAGTTTTCTTTAATTAGTTTAAAGAACTGCACTCTTCTAAGTACAACAATTATTTGCACAAAGAAATGAATTTGTACGATTTTCATCGCATTTAGCGTCTCTTTCGCTTCACTGCACAATTAAAAGTTTTGTTTTTTATTTATTTTACTCCGAAGCACGATTAAAGACAAAGGTTTTGTCGCCTTCACGATCGATTTGGTAAGATGTATTGGTGACCGTGACAGGACATTATTAGCGTGGAGAGCTTAACTGAACGAATCGTAGTAGGTGCTGGTTCATCTTAATCTGTTTCTCAGGAAATTACCCAAAATTAATTAAATAACGACTTAAAAGTTAAATTATGGAGCAAAATATGCAAAACATAAAAACAAGAGTTATTTCTTAAGGTGATAATGTGGAGTTAATTTGGAGTAATTTTTAAATTTTAGAAAACTATTTTTGAGCTCTGGTAAACTCAAACTAAAATTGAGGATTTGTATTATGGTGACGACAGCTGATCACAAATTGAAGAAGCATTTATGGAGGCAAAATCAAATTAAAAATACTTATTCTTATAAATAAAAGGAGCAGGACAAGCATTCCTGACGCTAATTTTCTAATTTGCAGTTCTTTTGGAAACAATCACAACAGATTACCCAAAATTAAGTTACCAATCTTTGATGGAACATAGTCAACCTACAAGCGGTTCGTGAGTGCATTCACTAGAACAAGATAATTTAATTTCCACTATTGAAAAATGCAATTATGCCTTTGAGAGCCAGCTTTAGAAGTTATACTGACTTTTCAACTAAATGAGGAAAATTATTCAGAAGCATTAAATCAATTAGAGAATCGATATGACACCGACGTGTTAATCTTTCTTGACTATATTAACAGTTTGTTCACTTTACCGTTACTGCTTGATTCTATAGCTGCAATCAAAGGTTCGCTTTTGTCATTAGGAACTTCGAAATAATGAATTCTATCTTCACATTCTGTTGACAAAGCTATATGCAGAAGAAAAGCTGCATTATGACGAAAAACATATATTCGAATTTCTTCCTACATGCCATTTCTTCCTTCAGATGCCAGTTCTTAGAAATTCGTTGTAAGGGTCCAGCAGTTAGAGCGTCACACGATACAAAATAGAGATTCAAATCACAGCAACTGTCGAAGGCATTTGAAACAACCAACTACAAGTGCGAATATTAAATTTCTGGAGAACATTATATGTTAAGTGGCTCTACGCTTGTTGCTTTGCTTCTTGGCCAACGTAAGGATTGGGTAAAAAAACATGCTCTTTGTTTCAGTTGTCTCAGGAAATCTCACAGCCAAAAACAATGTTCATCTAAGTCGCGATGCAAGACAGGAACAAAAGCTTGAACTGTAAATTTACATATTAAAAAAACACTTCAATCTTCTCAGCCAAAAGTGTCATTGGTAGCACGAGCTGTCAAACGAGACATTCTAACCACAGCTATCAATCAATTCAGGGACAGCTTTGGCAAATACCATTTACTTCGCGCAATGTTGTAGTCTTGTTCGGAAGTAAATCTCATAGCAGAGGAAGCTGCATAACAAGTGCATGTGGAGAAATGTTGAGTCTTACAAGCCGTGAGAGGCATGTCAGATGCTATTCAGAACATATCTGATTTTCAATGGACATAAACCTTTTCATTCATCAAGTTCATTTTCACCAATCAACCAAATAGCAATTTTGACATATCTCAATGGATGTTTTTAAATGGAATCGTTCTAGCTGAGTCCCTATTCCACGAATCAAACCACATTCACTCATTCATTCTAATTAACTCGTTTAAACTTACGTTAGACATGCATACATATAAATTCATAATTAAAATATACGTCACATAGATCTTTAAGTGGAAGTACATGTCGCATCATGTATAAACAATGTGCATGCATAACAAGTGCATATGGAGAAATGTTGAGTCTTACAAGCCGTGAGAGGCATGTCAGATGCTATTCAGAACATGTCTGATTTTCAATGGACATAAACCTTTTTATTCATCAAGTTCATTTTCACCAATCAACCAAATAGCAATTTTGACATATCTCAATGGATGTTTTTGAATGGAATTGTTCTAGCTGAGTCCCTATTCCACGAATCAAACCACATTCACTCAGTCATTCTAATTAACTCGTTTAAACTTACGTTAGACATGCATACATATAAATTCATAATTAAAATATACGTCACATAGATCTTTAAGTGGAAGTACATGTCGCATCATGTATAAACAATGCACCGTAATAAAATATATGATTTATGACCACTTGTACGCGTTTCAATATTACGTGTGACCCAAGTACGTACACGTACACGAAATATGGCCCGACCCTATCAGCGAGTTCCATCCCGTTGGTTGGGTTAAAATAGGGATAAGAATAGAGTAAGTACGCTCTGTGTTAGGTATAAAAGAACAAGGATTTGTAATAATAAAATTAGTACAATGTGAGTTTCTCCCGAAGAAACATCGTTTTATTGCATGGTTTTTCCTTTGTTTTCCCCCACCATTGAAACAGCGAAGTAACAAAACCAGCCCCTTAAAAAAAAAATAAGGTTGCTTAAAAAAATATATAAAGTGCTCTGTGTTCCCCACCAGTGGTAAGACACAGGGTATTGTAGTGAATTTTATATACGCGTTGTGGGTGCTTCGCCACAGTTAGTCGAGCGGTGCAAATTGTGTATTGACAGGTGCAGGAAATACACCACCACCAACGCTAGGATCGCCAACAAAAATAACAAGTCACGTAGATTGGTGCTAATCGCTAATCGCCGGTCCAAGCCAATATGTTTGCAGCTTTGGACATCGACCAACTTTTCGCACTGGTGCGTACAGCCACACTTCATCGCCTGAATCGAACTCGAGCTGATGTGATCGAAGGTCGCACCGTGCCTCGTTCGTTGCGGCACCGGTTATGAGTTGTCGGCGCCCCGTCAGGTCCGTCTGCCAGGTCCGATCAGCAGTCGGGAAGGGGAGAGCTTGGTTGCCTCAGATGGGGGTGGAGCGTCTGGTAACTGATATGCAGCAGCGAGGGGTAACGCCAGCGCATGGGCCTCGCCCGTGGTATTGATATCGAAAAAGCATGGTTCTACGCGATTCTGTGTGGATTACCGGCGGCTAAACAATGTCACGTGCCAAGACAGCGTTCGTGTGTGATGCCGGCCTTTATGAATTTAACGTGATGCCATTTAAACTGACCAATGCGCCCACCACCTTCGAGCGCCTGATGTATGGCCTTTTCACAATAATTGTTGTTAATATTTTGTAAATACTAGGCCATTACAATCAAGTATTTACAAAACGGTAGCAGTACAGCATTTCAAGTGGCAGTGGAACCTGTACTAGCTAAAGAAGAAGCGACAAAAGCAAGGACGGCTTGCTAAGGTAGAAGACTTCAACAAGGTAGAAGCAGAAGCGATAACGGGCTAAAGCCAAAACGGCTACCTACAGTATCGACTTTAAGAACGGCTACAGCAATAGTCATAGCAGTCGCGAAAAAAGAAAAGTGTTAAAATTAACAATTAATTTAAAGAAAATATAAATTTATACATATATTTTTGATTGTTTATTATAAAGAAGCAAAAATTTAGAAAAATTATATCAGATAAGAGAATTGAGCTGTTAAAGAAGCAGTCCGAGATAGTAAATGAAGTTTAGACTCTTGAGATAGAAAAGGTCTAAAGAGAAATATTAGATAGAGTTCAAGAACTTTAATCGAAATTTCGAGGTAATAATACCTCATTATTAAAAATTGGTGTAGTCGATCATGACTACTTTAATACAAAACAATTTAACCAAATATTGCAGGCAATTCATATTATTGAAAGGAAAGGGATGTCAGATAATCCCTCAATAATTGAGAGATCCATAGAGATCCCTGCGGTAATAGAGAAAAGTAGGTCTATAATTAAAGAATCTTTAGGCTCACCTGTATGAGTAGAGAAACTGATAAGTCTAAAAGATGACTTAAGAATCAGATTAAAAAGATGGAGAGTTATTTTAAGGAGATTGTCGATTTCTGCCTTATCTAAAAATTGTATGAAATTGTGTTTTTGTTTTTTTTTCCTTTTCCGCGCTTTTTGCAATTTCATGTTACGTTCATTTCTGTGCTCATAAGTTTTTTGTTATCTGAAGACCTGCTCACGCAAAGCGTCTGAGTCTGCTCAACCACAATATATTTATTTTTAGCTGTGCGATAATATGATGCACTCTGACTGCGCCGGTTTCTCTGGGCGCGACTGTGACAAAATTAATAAACACACTTCCGCTACGGGTAAACCAAAGGCGGCATTCTATGGGCGTGTCTATCTTGCTATATAATGCAGGCTGATTTCAGCAGGATGTATAATATGGTACGGAATCGTTTACAAAACTGAGCAAAACAGCAATACGACTGGCGAGCAATTTTGACTCAAATATTGGTTTGCTTAGTCAATTCAAATTTGAGCCGCGTCGTACAGAAGTAGCTGAGCTTTTAACTGTGACCGTACCTATTCCTCTTTCGTCTTTCCCCACCCTTGATTTTTCTCCCAACATATATTTAGATGTTTCTCCTATACTTTCTTTGTCTTCTTCTCCCAGTAATTTTCCCAACTCCTCTCCACTTATTACGCCAGTTGCAGCACCAACAGCTCCATTGGCTTAATCATTACCAACTGCTGGTGCTGTGGCGAAAGCCACTCGACGTAAAAATAGGCACTGCCCTATCCCAGGTCTTTCCCCAGTAGTTAGTCCCCCTACATCACTCCCTACTCTCTCCGTTATTGCTCCTCGAAGACAAGTATTTGTATCTAAACTATCGGCTGATAAAACTTGTGAGTCGATAGCTAGATATATAGCTAGTAGATCTTCTGCAAATTTATTTGTGATCAAATTTAAGTTTTCTTTTCCTAGAGATGTCTTCTTTTAAAATCAATGTTTCTTTAGATTTCTTTAATACTATCTGTGACTCAAGTTTCTGGCCTCCTCACATGATTTTTCATGAGTTTATGGCAAAAAAACGATTGCAGCCTTTACCAGTAGTTCTTTCTGCTAATATACCTGTAACTAATGTCTCAAAAAACTAGGCTATTTGTCTGACTATATTTCTATTCAATGTCAGAATGTAAGAGGTGTTTTTCCTAAAACCCAAAAACTATATCTGAACAGTATTTCATTTGAGTCCCATATTATTACTTTTTCTGAGACTTGGTTAAACCTTAGCATATCTGAGTGTAAGGTTTTGTCAAACAATTTTACAATATTTAGACGCGACCGGTCAACTCTCCGTGGCACTGGCGTATTAATTGCCGTTAAAGCCATGTTACAATCAGAATTGGTAACGTTGCAGCCTTCCTCTAATGTTGAAATAGTTGCTGTAAAAGTAACTCTCCCATCATCAGCTCTTTTTTTATCATCTGTTCCTATATTCCTCCTGCCGCTGATTAAATCTACCTTACCTCCACCTATTCCAACTGAGCAACACCGTTGTTTTTGCAAAGGGAATTTCAATTTGCTAAGTCAACTTATCCTTGTATCTGATTGGTCCTTTCTTGGCAACACAGTTCACATCGATATTGCTCAAAGGTCTTTTTATGATACACTAAACTCTCTATTAGATATCAGTATTCCTTACTCTTATCGCAAATTTAGTTCTTCTAAGCCACCTTAGTTTACAGCCAGACTCTCAAAATTGAAAAACATTAAACCTAAATGTTTTTAAAAATGTAAGAGGCCTGGTTCTAATCTTGACTTATCTAAATATTCTATCGCTAAATCTAACTTCTTTCTGCTTAACTCTCAATGTTTCACAGATTATATCGCCCGATGTAAGAATACATTTTCAAGTAATCCCAAACTTGTCTACTCCTTCGTTATTTCGAAGCGTAAGTCCACGCGCCTCCCATCTTCTTTTCTTCTTGGTAATGAAAAGGCCAACAGCTGCCGCTAATTTGTTTGCCAAATTTTGTCCATCCTCGTATTCTATTCCTGACTAACTTCATCCAACTCTATTTTCACTCCCATAGTATGTGAGTCTTCTCTACACTCTGCTATAAAACTTGTGAGATTTTCTTATTCACTAGGGCCGGATAATATTCCAAGTTGGGTAATAAAAGAGTGGATTACTTTTCTACTTCGACCTCTACTTAAACTTTTTAATCTATCACTTACCACTGGAGTCTTTCCTACCCTTTGAAAAGACTCACATATCATACCTCTCCATAAAAAAGGTGGTAAGTCAGATATTTCTAATTACAGAGGTATTGCAAAATTGTGTGCTATTCCAAAATTGTTTGAAAATATCATTACGGCAACCTTGCAACATCTCTGTAAATCTTTCATTTCCTCTTCTCAACATGACTTTCTTAAGTATCCGTCACTACGAATAACTTGTTGGAATTCACATCTCTTATTCACCATGCATCTTCAACTGAGAATGGAAACTGACGTCATTTACAGTGACTTCAGTAAGGCATTGACTCTGTACACCATGATCTATTACTTTTTATACTCTGTTGGATTGGGTTCCCTCGCTTAGTCCAGAATTAGAATAAGTCCATGCAAATTAAAAGATTGTGAGATATGGTGGGTAGGTCCCAAGTGGCTATCTCAACCAAAAGAGAATTGGCCGAAAGAAAAAGATTCGAAAAATAATCTAGTAATAAACACAGTAATTACAAATGCTGATAGTAACTTTTTAATCCCATTATTAGAAAAGCATTCTTGTTTTACACGACTACAAGGAATAGTCGATTATTTATTGAGGTATTGAAATAAAACAAAGAAGAAGTCATACCAAACACAAAAAACAAAGAAAGAACAAAAAAAAGCAAATAACAATAAGTTTTTCAGTTTAGTACAGAAATAAAATGCTTAATTAAAGGGAAAGAAATTGAGCCAAAAAGTGAAATATTAGGCTTTATTAAATCCATTCATAGATGAAGATGGCATTCTTCGAGCAGGTGGAAGATTAGAAAATTAAAATACACGATTTGAGGTCAAACACCTAATCATATTAGATAAATGTCACATATCGACATTAATTGTTAAAGACACTAACAAAGACACTCTACACGGTGGAATAAATCTAATGCGAAGCCATATTCAAAGAATATACTGGATATTTCGTTTAAGAGATATTTTAAGGAAATACTTAAGAGAGTGTGTTAGGTGTGCGAGATATCGACAGTGTGTAGGTGAACACATAATGGGCAACCTCTCAAAGTATAGAGTAAATGCAGCATATCCATTTCTAAATACTGGTGTAGACTATGCGGGGCCACTTTACGTTCGATGTTCAAAAAATCGTGGACAAAAAACATACAAAGAGTTTATCGCAGTCTTCGTGTATATGGCAATAAAAGTAATGCACTTAGAGGTAGTCAGCGATTTAACGTCTGATGCATTCCTCGCAACATTAAAGAGATTCATAGCTAGAAGAGGAAAGTGTACAAATATATATTCCGACAATGGAACGAACTTTGTAGGTGCAGCTAGAAAATTAGACCAAGAGGTAGTTAAAGCTATACAACAGAATACCAGAATTGCTGCAGGCATAGAATAAGAACAAATTCAATGGCGTTTTATCTATTTGGGAAGCAGGAGTAAAATCCGTTAGGTATACATAAAAAGAGTAATTGGCGACTAAATTTTGACTTATGAAGAATTATCAACATTGAGGAGTATTAAACTCAAAACCCTTATACATGTCAGGAATAAATATTGATGATATTGACATACTTACACCCGGTAATTTTTAAATAGAAAGACAAATACTTGACACAATTGAGTGAGTTAACGATAATTAAAAATTGTATAATCTTGACAGATGGAAGCTAATAAAAGGAATGGAAATAGAATTTTAGCAAAGAAAGATGAATATTTACATACTCTACGCCAAAGAAATAAGTGGAAAAACGATGTTTCCAACATAGAAAATGGAAAAATAGTACTATTAAAAGACGAAAATTTTCATCCAGCCAGATGGTCATTATGAAAAATTGAGGAAGTTCAAAAGGATGAAGAGAACAAAGTAAAATTAAGAACTCAAGAAAAGGAAGGAACAGAATAAGGAAGCAACAGTTTCAGTCAAAAACACACCAAAAAGAATCTCAGCCAGATTATCTAAGGTAGGAGCTCTTATAGCAGTTATAACTCTTACGCTTTTGTGCCAAGTATCCAATGCTACATATCCAGTAAAGAAAAATTACAATATAGACAATATTAATAGTATCACCGCAGTATATTTAGACCCAATTGAAATAATAATAAAATAATAATAAATAATAATTACCTCATCATGGGATCTAGTTGTGTTTTAGAACATGGACTCGTATTTTGAAATGTTAAAAAAGGGCAACGATTTAATATAGAAAATGATATGCATATAGCCTCGTTATTAGCTGGAATTATTAGTCAACTCATTGACATCAATCATGATAGACTTAATCCCAATATATTACAACCAAGTTAACTAAAGGTTGAGATTTCGAAGATAAAAGAAAGCTTGTCATCTGGAACGTTCGTTACGTAACGAACTAAATTTAATCAAGCCAGGTTATTCCCCAGGCCCAGATGGAGTACCAGGATGTGTACTGAGGTACTGTGCTGATTCTCTATGTTAGCCCTTGCTTAAATTATTTTAATTGATTGTTAATTTATGCTCTTTCCCAACCATTTGGAAGGAATCATTTATAATTCCTCTTCACAAACATGGTTCAAAGTCTGATGTTAAAAACTATAGGGGTATTTCCAAATTATCCGCGATGCCTAAACTGTTTGAGAAGCTGATAACATCTCAACTACAACACTCATGTAGCTCTATCATTTCACCCTGCCAACATGGTTTTGTGAAATCGAAATCTACTACCACGAACTTACTTGAGCTTACCTCCCTTGTTATCAAAAGGTTTTCAGAACAAAAGGCAGACTGATGTCAGTTACACAGATTTCAGCAAGGCTTTCGATTCCGTTAACCACTATCTCTTGCTTAAAGAACTTACTACTATCGGATTTCCACACAGTCTTCTTATGTGGATTTCCGAATATCTTTCTTTTAGAACCCAAAAAGTTCTTTTTAAATCCACACTGTCTAAGCCTGTTTTTGTTCCCTCTGGTGTACCCCAGGGTAGCCACCATGGTCCTTTACTTTTTAATTTATTTATTAACGATCTCCAGTCTATTTTCCTTTACTCCTATGTACTAATGTACGCCGATGCTGTGAAGCTGTGCTTATCATATAATGACAACAACTCTCCTTATTTATTGCAATCGGACGTGGAATTGTTTTTTGCTTGGTGTAAATGCAACTTGTTGTTTCTGAATTGCTCTAAATGTTAGGTTATGTCATTCTATAGAAGTACGCCTCACACATTTCATTACATGCTCGACCGGGTTTCTCTTGAGAGATTAGACTGTGTCACCGATTTGGGAATTCTTCTCGATTATAGATTAAATGTATGTTTAATTTGACAAACATATCGCGCTTACAGTCAACAAGGCGACTCAATCTCTTGGATTTATCAAACGATGGTCTAAGAATTTGACGACCCTTATACGACTGAGTTGCTATATATTTCTCTTGTTCGGCCTATTCTGGAGTACGGATCTTGTGTGTCGTCTTCTCAATATTCGGTACACCAAGACAGAATTGAATCGGTTCAAAATAAGTTTCTTCTTTTTAACTTTAACTGGGTTCCATGTACTGATATGCCTTCATACTACAGTAGACTGCTATTAATTAACCTTCTATCTCTTACTAACCGTCGCATGACGCTGGGAGTTCTTTTATTACTTAAATTAATAATTGGCAAAATTGACTTATCTACGCTATTGAGCCAAATTAACTTTTCTGTACCTTTGAGACGTACTCGTAACTTCACACCACTTTCTCTAAATAATTGTAATACTAACTATTCTCTGCACGAACCTTTTTGAGTTCTCTTTGTTGACTATAACAGACTTTTTCGAGTCTTCAACTCAGAATCCTCTTTTGATACGATTAAGAACCATATTCTTATCTTTTTAGCATGTAGTAACTTGCACTAATTTGCTTTACTAATCATAGTGATCTGATTGGGTTTTTCTAGGTTTTTCCCAATCCTCGCAACAAATGTTGAACACCCCAGATATAAACCTTAAGTTTTTATTGAAATATTTCACTTTAAATTTAAATTATATTTTTTCAGTTTTAATTTATATTAAAAATTATAATATTACTCTCACATTTTGGTCGACTGTTAATCGTTGGCATTAAATAAAGAAATAAATAAATTATTAAATAAATAATATATTATTCTTTCAACTTACATTAAACATGCATATACATTCCATTCGGCACTTTGACGTTTGGTTTCGGGATCATATTGAAAGCACCACGTTTCATCACCAGTCACAATCGAATATTTGTTGTTTATGTCCTTTCTCGACTCCTTAATCAAATCCCTACAATGTTGGATTCGTAGCAATTTTTGCTCTTCAGTCAATTTGTGCGGAACAAACTTGGAGCACACCTTCCGTAGACCCAATTTATCTATCAAAATGCGATGAATGGAGTCTTTGGTGATATTTAACTCCATTTCCATGGAACGCAAAGAAGATTTCGGCTCATTCTTAATAAATTCCTGCACGTTTTCAATATTGTTTTGGGTAATCACAGATTTTGGCCGGCCCGACTTCTGAACGTCACAAGATCCTCACGACCTTCTTGGAATCGCTTAAACCACTCATGCACATTACTACGGGATAGGCACTGATCACCATAAACTTTTTTCATCATTTTAAATGTTTCAGTGAACGTTTTCCCAAGTTTAAAACAAAATTTGATATTTGCTCTTTGTTCAAAATGCATTTTACGACCGATGACCAAAAGCTGCTGTCACTTTTTGATCGATAACTTCTATTGTAGTTGTCCAATTGTCTTAAAATTTTTACGAAATGTCAAAAAGAGATCAAACTTTTTATTTAATTTACCCACCAATAGGTGGCGCCACCAGAAACAGTTATATTTAAAAAGTCCTGTTTCCGTTGCAAAAGTCCTTGTTTACATATATTCATAAATAAAATACACGCCGCATAGATTTTGAAGCGAAGTAATATAATATATAATTTATGACCACTTGTACGCGTATCAATATTACGTATGACCCAAGTACGTACACGTACACGAAAGATGGCCCGACCCTATCAGCGAGTTGCATCCCGTTGGTCGGGTTAAAGTAGTGATTAGAATAGAGTTAGTACGCTCTCTGTTAGGTCAAAAAAACATAGATTTGTTAGAATAAAATATGTATACTTCGAGTTTCCACTAATGAACAGTGTTTTCATTACATATAAATTTAAGGCTGTTTAAGGTTGTTTAAAATATAAATAAATAACTCTGTCTCGCCCACCAGTGGTAAGAGACAGGGAATCAAAAAATAAAACAATTATTGTTGTTAAAAATATATAAATACTAGGCAATACAGGCCAGTATTAATAATAAGAATAAAAAAAAAAAACGGTACAGCATTACAGCAACAATAAACGGCAGTGGAACCTGAATCGGCTACGGCTAGAAAATATGCCTAGAGCAACGGCGACAGCAACGGGGTCAGCAACGGAATCAGCAACGAGGCAGCAACGGGGACAGCAGGTGCAACAGCAGTAGGCAGCGAAAGTGTAGCAACTTTGTCCACACTGGTAGGAATGATGGTAAAATGGCTGGTGCCCCTCTTTGCTTGTATACTATAGATTGTCGACACAATTTTCAACAACCATCAACAATTCTGATGAAAATGAATAAAGTTGAGCGTTTATAGTTGCAAACGTCGAATATAATTGACTTAGTCAAACAGCACTTTGAAAGTTCTATTCTCGACCAGAAAATTCGTTGGAATTTGACTTCTACATAATTAGAGACACTCTTGATTTAAAATTACAAAAATAAAAGTCATATGGAAGGTTCAACTTCAAAGTCAGAATTACCATTACTGCCAAAGTTAGAAATTCCAGAATTCTCGGGTAATCCCAAAAATTGGAATATATATTTCAAATTATTTTTGGAATTAATCCATAATCTTTCTCGGAAATTATTTAAAAATTTCAATAAAAACGAAGCAAAAAGCATGATGTCTCATCTTTTTATTGGTTTCGCAGGGAACTATATTACCGCTTTGAATCTTATAAACAAACGGTATGGAAATAAACGAAAAACAACATTTTCGGAACAGTTGAATCGTTTAATTGATTTACGGAATGTTAATATTGATTAAGCTAAGCAAATAAAAATATTTATTGATTCAATAAATTAATCAATACATTTAATTAAATTGAAAACAAATATTTCCGAAGAAGTGGACGTGATTTTCGCACATATAATATTGAGAAAATTCAATAGAGATACAGTGCAATTATATGAGGATCATGTTTAACGAACTAAAGGAATACAGATACTCTCTGACCTAATGGAGTTCTTGGACCAAAGGTTAAATACCTCTTATCATTACAAGATGAAAAGTCGGTCAATAAAAACACGTCAAGTAATAATTATACAAAGAGTTCTCCAACTTGTAAAGCAACTGGACATAGCTTACTTTAGTGCTACAGGTTCAGAGGAATGGGGCCAATGAAGACATCCAAAATAGCTAAAAAGGTACAGTTGTGCCTAAAATGTTTAAAGCACTCTAGTGCGAAAAAATGCATGAACGAAATTCTTTGTTCACAATAAAATAAAAATCACCATTCAATGTTTCATTGCAATGTTGAAAAAATGCATAAGGTGAATAATAATGAATAAAAATGCAACAAATAAATAGCAAGCGCTATTAGCCACTGCACTTGTAGAAGTCAAACTAGCTAATGGAGAATATGAGAAGCTTAGAGCCCTAAAGTGGATCACAAAGTACAATCATATCGGAAGAAGCAGCTCAGATCTTGAAAGTTCGAAGAATAAGAGCTCATACACAAATAAGAGGGGTATCTCCAGGCTCTACTACCTCAAAATTCAACGTAAAACCTACTATAAAAACCACTAATAAAAGCAAACAGAATCAAGTTAAGATAATTATTCTTTCAAAGTTAATGAAAACTATGTCATTTAAAACAGTCGATGTTGATGAAACAAAATGACAGAGCTATATATTAGCTGATGCCAACTTTAATAAACCAAGTCGGGTGGACTTGATCATAGGATCAGATTTATACCCTCAAATTCTAAAGAATGGTGTTGGAAAAATCGATGAGTGCATAATCAAAATACCAATTGTGGGTGCATTGTATCAGGATGTTTAAAATCTAAAGGTGAAACAAACAATAGCCGCTGCAGTCATAGAAATTACACATTTTGAACAGTGCTGGGCAATAGAGCCTGAAAATAAATAGGATATAGATGCTGAAATATGTGAACAAAAACTTTCCGTTAAATGAGGAAATTCAAGAAATCAAGCAATTGCCCGATTTTTGCGATTGGAGAAAAACGCCAAAGAAACCCAAAAGTTTAGGAGCAATTTAATAAATTCATAGCAGAGTGTCTAGATTTAAGTCATATGGTTGAAGCAACAACAGATGGTAGTTATTACCTACCGTATCAGGCAGTAATCAGGGATGAAAGCTTAACTACTAAATTTCGAATAGTCTTTGATGCTTCAGCAAAAACAACAAATAATAAATGTCTAAATGAGATAATGTGGATAGGACTAGAAGTTCAAAAAGATATCTTTGACATAATTTAAAAATGGCGAAAATGGCATTATGTAGTATCATCTGATATTGAAAAATGTACCGACAAATAAATATGTCTGAAAAAGGTCAGGAATACTTACATGTTCTATGGAGAAATTCACCAAGCCAGGAACTTAAAGAATATAAACTAACCACCGTTACATACGGAACTGCATTATCCCCTTATTTAGCCACCAGAGTGCTAGAAGATATAGGTGATAAATTCCAAAATTCAATAATAAAAGATATTATTAAAAACTATTGCTATATGGGCGATCTTATGACAGGAGCCGATACCATTGGTAATGCCAAAGAAAAAGTCAAGCAAATGTCATTCGAACTGGATAAGGTGGGAATGAATTTAAGGAAATCGATATCAAATAGGTCAAACGTAGTAGAATCGGTAGCAGATGCTAGTGAAAACAAAACATTAAGCATCGATGAAAATGATTCAGTTAAAACTTTAGGAATTCAACGCGAACCTTTTAAAGACGAATTTTTATAGTTAATCGTCCCAACATATTAAACAAAAGATTAGTATTATCAACACTAGCAAAAATATATGATCCAATAGGATGGTTATCCCCTATCAAAATTATGGAAAGTTATTCATGTAAAAACTTTGGCTAGCAAAACAAAATTGGGATGAAGTTTTATCTATTACCAGAGGAATTAGTGCAAAAAAATCAAACAATTGTGAAATATGGTGAGCGAGTCCCAAGTGGCTATCTCAACCCAAAAAGAAATGGCCAACAGAAAAAGATTAGGAAAAACACCTACTAATCAACACATTACAAATGCTGATATTAACTTTTTCATTCCATTATTAGAAAAGTATTCTTGTTTTACACGACTACAAAGAATAGTCGATTATTTATTGAGGTATTGAAATAAAAACAAAGAAGAAGTCATACCCGTCACAATTAACAATGAATTATATTAAAAAAGCAAATAACAATAAATTTTTCAGTTTAGTACAGAAATAAAATGCTTAATTAAAGGGAAAGAAATTGAGCCAATAAGTAAAATATTAGGCTTAAGTCATACCCATCACAATTAACAATGAATGATCTGAAAAAAGCAAATAACAATAAATTTTTCAGTTCAGTACATGAATAAAATGCTTAATTAAAGGGAAAGAAATTGAGCCAAAAAGTGAAATATTAGGCTTAATTAAATCCATTCATAGATGAAGATGGCATTCTTCGAGCAGGTGGAAGATTAGAAAATTAAAATACACGATTTGAGGTCAAACACCTAATCATATTAGATAAATGTCACATATCGACATTAATTGTTAAAGACACTAACAAAGAGACTCTACACGGTGGAATAAATCTAATGCGAAGCCATATTCAAAGAATATACTGGATATTTCGTTTAAGAGATATTTTAAGGAAATACTTAAGAGAGTGTGTTAGGTGTGCGAGATATCGACAGTGTGTAGGAGAACACATAATGGGCAACCTCCCAAAGTATAGAGTAAATGCAGCATATCCATTTCTAAATATTGGTGTAGACTATGCGGGGCCACTTTACGTTCGATGTTCAAAAAATCGTGGACAAAAAACATAGAAAGAGTTTATCGCAGTCTTCGTGTGTATGGCAATAAAAGTAATGCACTTAGAGGTAGTCAGCGATTTAACGTCTGATGCATTCCTCGCAGCATTAAAAAGATTCATAGCTAGAAGAGGAAAGTGTACAAATATATATTCCGACAATAGAACGAACTTTGTAGGTGCACCTAGAAAATTAGACCAAGAGGTAGTTAAAGCTATACAACAGAATACCAGAATTGCAGCAGACATAGAATAAGAAAAAATTCAATGGCGTTTTATCTATTTGGGAAGCAGGAGTAAAATCCGTTAGGTATACATAAAAAAAGAGTAATTGGCGACAAAATTTTGACTTATGAAGAATTATAAACATTGAGGAGTATTGAACTCAAAACCCTTATACATGTCAGGAATAAATATTGATGATATTGACATACTTATGAAATACTTGACACAATTGAGTGAGTTAACGATAATTAAAAATTGTATAATCTTGACAGATGGAAGCTAATAAAAGGAATGGAAATAGAATTTTAGCAAAGAAAGATGAATATTTACATACTCTACGCCAAAGAAATAAGTGGAAAAACGATGTTTCCAACATAGAAAATGGAAAAATAGTACTATTAAAAGACGAAAATTTTCATCCAGCCAGATGGTCATTAGGAAATATTGAGGAAGTTCAAAAGGATGAAGAGAACAAAGTTAGAGTAGTAAAATTAAAAACTCAAGAAAAGGAAGGAACCGAATAAGGAAGCAACAGTTTCAGGCAAAAACACACCAAAAAGAATCTCAGCCAGATTATCTAAGGTAGGAGCTTTTATAGCAGTTATAACTCATACGCTTTTGTGCCAAGTATCCAATGCTACATATCCAGTAAAGAAAAATTACAATATAGACAATATTAATAGTATCACCGCAGTATATTTAGACCCAATGGGTTCAGTTGAAATAATTACCTCATCATGGGATCTAGTTGTGTTTTAGAACATGGACCCGTATTTTGAAATGTTAAAAAAGGGCAACGATTTAATTTAGAAAATGAGAATCATTTGCGAAAGACTTCATAACTTTGAGGATAAATGTAACCTAGTTCTAGATAACACACAATGACAGAATAACAAACTCTTTATGCTAACAAGTAAGCCTACACATTTGAATTTATGGAATCCTTATATCATATATTGTTTCGTATAATGTACGCAGAAGATAGGGAAATAATTGAGGAAAATATAAGAAACTTTTTAGATAATCAGCATAATATAAATAATCTACCTCAAGCACAAACCTCAATAGTAGATTTTACAGTGAATATTCTAAAAAGAATTACTGAAGAAATAAATACAAATTTTAAAAGTATGAACAATATTACAGACCTCCTTAAAGAAAATTTCTATGCTTTACTAAGCTTTTTTTTATTATTACAAAGCATATAGCCTCGTTATTAGCTGGAATTATTAGTCTACTCATTGACATCAATCATGATAGACTTAATCCCAATATATTACAACCAAGTTAACTAAAGGTTGAGATTTCGAAGATAAAAGAAAGCTTGTCATCTGGAACGTTCGTTACGTAACGAACTTAATTTAATCAAGCCAGGTTATTCCCCAGGCCCAGATGGAGTACCAGGATGTGTACTGAGGTACTGTGCTGATTCTCTCTGTTAGCCCTTGCTTAAATTATTTTAATTGATTGTTAATTTATGCTCTTTCCCAACCATTTGGAAGGAATCATTTATAATTCCTCTTCACAAACATGGTTCGAAGTCTGATGTTAAAAACTATTGGGGTATTTCCAAATTATCCGCGATGCCTAAACTGTTTAAGAAGCTGATAACATCTCAACTACAACACTCATGTAGCTCTATCATTTCAACCTGCCAACATGGTTTTGTGAAATCGAAATCTACTACCACGAACTTACTTGAGCTTACCTCCCTTGTTATCAAAAGGTTTTTAGAACAAAAGGCAGACTAATGTCAGTTACACAGATTTCAGCAAGGCTTTCGATTCCGTTAACCACTATCTCTTGCTTAAAAAACATAGTACTATCGGATTTCCACACAGTCTTCTTTTGTGGATTTCCGAATATCTTTCTTTTAGAACCCAAAAAGTTCTTTTTAAATCCACACTGTCTAAGCCTGTTTTTGTTCCCTCTGGTGTACCCCAGGGTAGCCACCTTGGTCCTTTACTTTTTAATTTATTTATTAATGATCTCCAGTCTATTTTCCTTTACTCCTATGTACTAATGTACGCCGATGCTGTGAAGCTGTGCTTATCATATAATAACAACAACTCTCCTTATTTATTGCAATCGGACGTGGAATTTTTTTTTGCTTGGTGTAAATGCAACTTGTTGTTTCTGAATTTGCTCTTAATGTTAGGTTATGTCATTCTATAGAAGTACGCCTCACACATTTCATTACATGCTCGACCGGGTTTCTCTTGAGAGATTAGACTGTGTCACCGATTTGGGAATTCTTCTCGATTATAGATTAAAGGTATGTTTAATTTGACAAACATATCGCGCTTACAGTCAACAAGGCTACTCAATCTCTTGGATTTATCAAACGATGGTCTAAGAATTTGACGACCCTTATACGACTGAGTTGCTATATATTTCTCTTGTTCGGCCTATTCTAGAGTACGGATCTTGTGTGTCGTCTTCTCAATATTCGGTACACCAAGACAGAATTGAATCGGTTCAAAAAAAGTTTCTTCTTTTTAACTTTAACTGGGTTCCATGTACTGATATGCCTTCATACTACAGTAGACTGCTATTAATTAACCTTCTATCTCTTACTAACCGTCGCATGACGCTGGGAGTTCTTTTATTACTTAAATTAATAATTGGCAAAATTGACTCATCTACGCTATTGAGCCAAATTAACTTTTCTGTACCTTTGAGACGTACTCGTAACTTCACACCACTTTCTCTAAATAATTGTAATACTAACTATTCTCTGCACGAACCTTTTTGAGTTCTCTTTGTTGACTATAACAGACTTTTTCGAGTCTTCAACTCAGAATCCTCTTTTGATACGATTAAGAACCATATTCTTATCTTTTTAGCATGTAGTAACTTGCACTAATTTGCTTTACTAATCATAGTGATCTGATTGGGTTTTTCTAGGTTTTTCCCAATCCTCGCAACAAATGTTGAACACCCCAGATATAAACCTTAAGTTTTTATTGAAATATTTCACTTTAAATTTAAATTATATTTTTTCAGTTTTAATTTATATTAAAAATTATAATATTACTCTCACATTTTGGTCGACTGTTAATCGTTGGCATTAAATAAAGAAATAAATAAAATATTAAATAAATAATATATTATTCTTTCAACTTACATTAAACATGCATATACATTCCATTCGGCACTTTGACGTTTGGTTTCGGGATCATATTGAAAGCACCACGTTTCATCACCAGTCACAATCGAATATTTGTTGTTTATGTCCTTTCTCGACTCCTTAATCAAATCCCTACAATGTTGGATTCGTAGCAATTTTTGCTCTTCAGTCAATTTGTGCGGAACAAACTTGGAGCACACCTTCCGTAGACCCAATTTATCTATCAAAATGCGATGAATGGAGTCTTTGGTGATATTTAACTCCATTTCCATGGAACGCAAAGAAGATTTCGGCTCATTCTTAATAAATTCCTGCACGTTTTCAATATTGTTTTGGGTAATCACTGATTTTGGCCGGCCCGACCTCTGATCGTCACAGAGGTCCTCACGACCTTCTTGGAATCGCTTAAACCACTCATGCACATTACTACGGGATAGGCACTGATCACCATAAACTTTTTTCATCATTTTAAATGTTTCAGTGAACGTTTTCCCAAGTTTAAAACAAAATTTGATATTTGCTCTTTGTTCAAAATGCATTTTACGACCGATGACCAAAAGCTGCTGTCACTTTTTGATCGATAACTTCTATTGTAGTTGTCCAATTGTCTTAAAATTTTTACGAAATGTCAAAAAGAGATCAAACTTTTTATTTCATTTACCCACCAATAGGTGGCGCCACCAGAAACAGTTATATTTAAAAAGTCCTGTTTCCCTTGCAAAAGTCCTTGTATACATATATTCATAAATAAAATACACGCCGCATAGATTTTGAAGCGAAGTAATATAATATATAATTTATGACCACTTGTACGCGTATCAATATTACGTATGACCCAAGTACGTACACGTACACGAAAGATGGCCCGACCCTATCAGCGAGTTGCATCCCGTTGGTCGGGTTAAAGTAGTGATTAGAATAGAGTTAGTACGCTCTCTGTTAGGTCAAAAAAACATAGATTTGTTAGAATAAAATATGTATACTTCGAGTTTCCACTAATGAACAGTGTTTTCATTACATATAAATTTAAGGCTGTTTAAGGTTGTTTAAAATATAAATAAATAACTCTGTCTCGCCCACCAGTGGTAAGAGACAGGGAATCAAAAAATAAAACAATTATTGTTGTTAAAAATATATAAATACTAGGCAATACAGGCCAGTATTAATAATAAGAATAAAAAAAAAAAACGGTACAGCATTACAGCAACAATAAACGGCAGTGGAACCTGAATCGGCTACGGCTAGAAAATATGCCTAGAGCAACGGCGACAGCAACGGGGTCAGCAACGGAATCAGCAACGAGGCAGCAACGGGGACAGCAGGTGCAACAGCAGTAGGCAGCGAAAGTGTAGCAACTTTGTCCACACTGGTAGGAATGATGGTAAAATGGCTGGTGCCCCTCTTTGCTTGTATACTATAGATTGTCGACACAATTTTCAACAACCATCAACAATTCTGATGAAAATGAATAAAGTTGAGCGTTTATAGTTGCAAACGTCGAATATAATTGACTTAGTCAAACAGCAGTTTGAAAGTTCTATTCTCGACCAGAAAATTCGTTGGAATTCGACTTCTACATAATTAGAGACACTCTTGATTTAAAATTACAAAAATAAAAGTCATATGGAAGGTTCAACTTCAAAGTCAGAATTACCATTACTGCCAAAGTTAGAAATTCCAGAATTCTCGGGTAATCCCAAAAATTGGAATATATTTTGTTAAAAGTATAATGTCTTTATTTGTATATACCGCTTCATGCGGACTAGTGAACTTTTCGTGTTCACTCGATACAGGCACAAAGAGAACTACACATAAAACGAATATGCGTACATAGGCAATAATCATGATGCGCGCAGGCAACTATGTCTTAAGCTACAATTAACAGTTTGTTGCGCGTAGGCAACAAAGCTACAATAGAGTATGCGTTACTGCGTATTATACTTATATATTTCAACACTCCTTCTTAACGCAGATTTCTATTGCATACCCATCATTTGAATAAATTTTTTATGCTTAACTTTACTTAAGTTCTTGGTTAAAACATCTGATATCATATTATCTGTAGAAACATATTCAATATTAATAATATTATTTTTAACCATTTCTCTTACATGATGGTACTTAATATCTATGTGCTTACTACGCGCGTGAAACTTAGCATCCTTTGCTAAATGTTGCGCGCTTTGATTATCGCTATATATCTTGGTTCCAGGTTCTTGACTGAAACCCATTTCATTCATAATTTTTATTATGTACGCAGCCTCCTTAGCTGCTGTTGAAAGTGCCACATATTCGGCTTCTGTGCTGCTTAATGAGACAATGCTCTGTTTTTTGGACTCCCAGGAGAAAGCTGCACCCGCGGTGAAGAACGCCCAACCACTGAAGGACTTCCTATCTGTGCTGTCTCCAGCCCAATCAGCATCAACATAACATTATATAGGTTTACCGGTCTTCTTGTAGTGTAAACCCAATTCTGTTGCGCCTCTTAGATATCTCAATATCTGCTTAGCACCTACGAGGTGCTCCTGATGTGGATCTGCATTCTGCTGTGCCAGTTTCGTCACCGAATGTAGAATATCTGGCCTTGTGGTGATCGCCAAATACATCAACGAACCAATTAAAGATTGATAGCTGACTTGATTCGTTCGCTGACATTCGTTGTTCGAGCATTTAACTTGGTATCCTGCCTCAAGAGGGATTGCATTAGGCTTACAATCTTGCATACCATACTCAGGCAGAAGACTCTCAATGTACTGTCTATGACCCCAGTAACGCTGCCAGTTTCACCTTCACGTTCTATTTCCATACCAAGGAAATGTTTGAGCTGACCGCCATCTACAACGTCAAACTCCTTAGATAAGCGTGCCTTCACGCTAAGAAGATTTTCCATCTTCGAACTTGCTACTATGAGATCATCCACATAGACTACTATGATGTCGATATTTTCGCCGTCCTGACATGTGTACAAACATGGTTCACTGGGGCATGGAACAAAGCCAATTTTTTTTATAACCATGTCCAGTTTCTCGTTCCATTCCCGACCACTTTGTTTCAGGCCGTACAGTGACTTGTTTAGCTTAAGTACTTGGCGTGAAGATTCTTCATTGACAAATCCCTCTGGTTGTCGCATGTACACTTCATCTTGTAGCTCACTGTTGAGATAAGCAGAAGAAACATCAACCTGGTGCATATACATACCCTTTTCCACTGCTAGAGCAATCACCAATCTGATTGTCGAATATCTGGCCACAGGTGAAAATGTATCTGTATAGTTCACGCCGTACTGTTGAGCGCAACCTTTGGCTACCAAACGAGACTTGAACCGATGTATGTTGCCATTTTTGTCTCGCTTCACTGCAAACACCCATTTACAGCCAATTGCCTTATGCCCCTTGGGGAGATCAACCAACGTCCATGTTTTGTTGATTTGAAGACTGTTCATCTCCTTCTGCATCGACGCTTTCCACTCATCTGCGTGAAGACTACTTAAAGCATCATTCACATTTAATGGCACAGCAATGTCATCAGTTGTCATGACATTCAGAGTGTTGTATTGTTTGCGTGGGCGTCCAGGCTTTCCAGTGTGCAATATTTTCGGTCGTCCAGGACCCCTTTTGCTATTTGTAGCACTTGACTCGACTTCGTTTTCTCCTTCTGCAGACTGATAGGACTCTTCCACATCTTCTGCGGCGTCCACTTGTATGTTTTCTTCTTGATGACTCTCTGCATCTGCATCTACTTCGGCTATCAGTACAATATCAACATTGTCGTTGCAAAACGAATCCTTTCGTTTTATGCCATCATCAGTAAAATCCTCTTCGAGGAATATTACGTCGCGTGCCTCAGTTATTCTTCGTGTGCTTGGATTAAACAGCCTATACGCCTTGGCTGTTTCTGAATAACCAACCATTACTCGCTCTTCCCCCTTTGGTAAGAACTTCTTGCTGTGTGTTTTGTTAAGCACGATGGCTCTTGTGCCGAAGACTCTTATATGACCAACTGATGGTTTCTTGCCAGACCATGCCTCAAGCGGTGTCATATCTTCTAATGTCGATGTCTCAGAGCGATTTCGGAGATATGCTGAAGTCTTTATAGCCTCTGCCCAGAAATCCTCCTTCAAACCAGCATGTAGGATCATGCTCCGTGCCATCTCGACTAACGTTCGATTCGCACGCTCTGCCACACCGTTTTGCTGAGGTGTATGGGGTACAGTCAACTGCCTTTTTATGCCGTTGCTCACTAAATATTTTTCGAATTTTTCACTCAAATATTCACGCCCATTATCACTTCGGAGACACTTAATCCTTTTTCCAGTTTGTGTTTCTGCAAGTGTCTTATATTCTTTGAACCTGTCGAATATTTCATCACGTGTTTTCAAGAAACATACATACACATATCGTGATTTGTCATCAATAAAAGTAGCAAAATATCGCGCGCCACCAACAGAGCTTGTATTTATCGGGCCACATATATCTGTATGTATTAATCCCAACACATCATTGATGCGATTCTCAGATTTCTTTGCGAAACTCTTCACTTTTATTTTGCACTTTGCACATATTTCACATACATGGTTTTTCATATCAGAACACTTTGCCAATTTTAATCCGTGCACCAGCTGATTTTCAATCATTTTATTTAGGCTACCAAAATTTAAATGCCCAAGCCTATTGTGCCACTTCATCATTTCTGATATGTTTGCCTTCGCGACAAAGCACTGTTCCTTTTTTGCTTCGAACAAATACAAATTTTCTTTCACTGTCGCCGTCAAAAGTACATCGCCTTCACGATTCTCAATGTGAGCATTATTCTTCACAAATTTCACATTATATCCATTCTGCACAACTTTTGACACAGATATGAAGTTACACTGAAGATCTCGAACGAATAGTGTATCAGTCAAGTCGATTGTGATATTTTTGTTTATCAAACGCACAGTTCCCCGACCATAAGCCTCTATGTAATTATTTCCAGCTAAAATAATTTTCTCTTTGTGTTCTCTCAAATTAATAAAGCTTGATCGGTCGGTACACAAGTGTGTTGTGGCGCCACTGTCCAGACACCAAACGTTTTTCTCAAAACCACCCCTTGTTTTGCTTGTAGCTGCAAACACTGCGTACGACTTTTTACTCTCTTTTTCGCTCTCATTGCTGCTCTCCGCTTTGTTTGAATTGTCTCTAGCGCGATAATTTACAGCTATATGACCATGACGTCCACACGTCCAGCAGCCTTTTTTCTTTGTCTTTTTGTCTTGCGATCCTCCTTTTTCGCTTTTACCGTTGCTTCCTTGGTTCCATTTACCAACTGTTGCGAACATTTTCTGCTCTCCCTTTTGCTCTATGTCTGTTGTGCGCCTTTCACTCTCTTCGAGTAATTTGATTTTTAGCGCACTTAACGTTGGCAATGCATCTCGCGTTTCCATAGCAACCACGAAATTGTCGTAGACTTCTGACAAACTTGACAACAGCAATATTGACAGACACTCTTCATTTAAAATAAAGTCTATTTCACTTAATTTTTCGATCAGTTCTGTAAACTTGCTAATATGTTCTGTCATACTATTTACTTCTTCTTGTTTTATGCGAAGTAACTGCTTTAATAAAGTTACACGACGCGCTGGTCCCGTTGGTATATGTATTTCCTTAAGTTTATTCCAGGCAATTGTTGATGTTGCGCAATTCTTAACATGATTAATTTGCGACGGCTTTATGCACAACACGATGCTTGCAAGCGCCTTTTCGTCTTTTTTATCAAAATCTGCTTTCTGTTCAGCACTGTCTGTTTCGTTTTTCACGACACGACCACACACATACTGCCACAATTCTGAATGTATCAGAATACTTTTCATTTGAACGACCCACGCACTATAATTTTGGTCGTCCAATTTTTCTATCGAGTTCATTATTGAATTCATATTTTCTACGAATTATCTCCAGAATTAACGCACTATTCTGGGCCCATAACCTGTTAAAAGTATAATGTCTTTATTTGTATATACCGCTTCATGCGGACTAGTGAACTTTTCGTGTTCACTCGATACAGGCACAAAGAGAACTAAACATAAAACGAATATGCGTACATAGGCAATAATTCTGATGCGCGCAGGCAACTATGTCTTAAGCTACAATTAACAGTTTGTTGCGCGTAGGCAACAAAGCTACAATAGAGTATGCGTTACTGCGTATTATACTTATATATTTCAACATATTTTTCAAATTATTTTTGGAATTAATCCATAATCTTTCTCGGAAATTATTTAAAAAATTTCAATAAAAACGAAGCAAAAAGCATGATTTCTCATCTTTTTATTGGTTTCGCAGGGAACTATATTACCGCTTGGAATCTTATAAACAAACGGTATGGAAATAAACGAAAAACAACATTTTCGGAACAGTTGAATCGTTTAATTGATTTACAGAATGTTAATATTGATTAAGCTAAGCAAATAAAAATATTTATTGATTCAATAAATTAATCAATACATTTAATTAAATTGAAAACAAATATTTCCGAAGAAGTGGACGTGATTTTCGCACATATAATATTGAGAAAATTCAATAGAGATACAGTGCAATTATATGAGGATCATGTTTAACGAACTAAAGGAATACAGATACTCTCTGACCTAATGGAGTTCTTGGACCAAAGGTTTAACTACCTCTTATCATTACAAGATGAAAAGTCGGTCAATAAAAACACGTCAAGTAATAATTATACAAAGAGTTCTCCAACTTGTAAAGCAACTGGACATAGCTTACTTTAGTGCTAAAGGTTCAGAGGAATGGGGCCAATGAAGACATCCAAAATAGCTAAAAAGGTACAGTTGTGCCTAAAATGTTTAAAGCACTCTAGTGCGAAAAAATGCATGAACGAAATTCTTTGTTCACAATGCAATAAAAATCACCATTCAATGCTTCATTGCAATGTTGAAAAAATGCATAATGTGAATAATTGTGCAACAAATAAATAGCAAGCAAGTGGATCACAAAGTACAATCATATCGGAAGAAGCAGCTCAGATCTTGAAAGTACGAAGAATAAGAGCTCATACACAAATAAGAGGGGTATCTCCAGGCTCTACTACCTCAAAATTCAACGTAAAACCTACTATAAGAACCACTAATAAAAGCAAACAGAATCAAGTTAAGATAATTATTCTTTCAAAGTTAATGAAAACTATGTCATTTAAAACAGTCGATGTTGATAAAACAAAATGACAGAGCTATATATTAGCTGATGCCAACTTTAATAAACCAAGTCGGGTGGACTTGATCATAGGATCAGATTTATACCCTCAAATTCTAAAGAATGGTGTTGGAAAAATCGATGAGTGCATAATCAAAACACCAATTGTGGGTGCATTGTATCAGGATGTTCAAAATCTAAAGGTGAAACAAACAATAGTCGCTGCAGTCATAGAAATTACACATTTTGAACAGTGCTGGGCAATAGAGCCTGAAAATAAATAGGATATAGATGCTGAAATATGTGAACAAAAACTTTCCGTTTAATGAGGATACAACCTTAGGAAATTCAAGAAATCAAGCAATTGCCCGATTTTTGCGATTGGAGAAAAACGCCAAAGAAACCCAAAAGTTTAGGAGCAATTTAATAAATTCATAGCAGAGTGTCTAGATTTAAGTCATATGGTTGAAGCAACAACAGATGGTAGTTATTACCTACCGTATAAGGCAGTAATCAGGGATGAAAGCTTAACTACTAAATTTCGAATAGTCTTTGATGCTTCAGCAAAAACAACAAATAATAAATGTCTAAATGAGATAATGTGGATAGGACTAGAAGTTCAAAAAGATATCTTTGACATAATTTAAAAATGGCGAAAATGGCATTATGTAGTATCATCTGATATTGAAAAATGTACCGACAAATAAATATGTCTGAAAAAGGTCAGGAATACTTACATGTTCTATGGAGAAATTCACCAAGCCAGGAACTTAAAGAATATAAACTAACCACCGTTACATACGGAACTGCATTATCCCCATATTTAGCCACCAGAGTGCTAGAAGATATAGCTGATAAATTCCAAAATTCAATAATAAAAGATATTATTAAAAACTATTGCTATATGGGCGATCTTATGACAGGAGCCGATACCATTGGTAATGCCAAAGAAAATGTCAAGCAAATGTCAAGCAAATGTCATTCGAACTGGATAAGGTGGGAATGAATTTAAGGAAATCGATATCACATAGGTCAAAAGTAGTAGAATCGGTAGCAGATGCTAGTGAAAACAAAACATTAAGCATCGATGAAAATGATTCAGTTAAAACTTTAGGAATTCAACGCGAACCTTTTAAAGACGAATTTTTATAGTTAATCGTCCCAACATATTAAACAAAAGATAAGTATTATCAACACTAGCAAAAATATATGATCCAATAGGATGGTTATCCCCTATCAAAATTGTGGGAAAGTTATTCATGTAAAAACTTTGGCTAGCAAAACAAAATTGGGATGAAGTTTTATCTATTACCAGAGGAATTAGTGCAAAAAAATCAAACAATTGTGAAATATGGTGAGCGAGTCCCAAGTGGCTATCTCAACCCAAAAAGAAATGGCCAACAGAAAAAGATTAGGAAAAACACCTACTAATCAACACATTACAAATGCTGATAGTAACTTTTTAATTCCATTATTAGAAAAGTATTCTTGTTTTACACGACTACAAAGAATAGTCGATTATTTATTGAGGTATTGAAATAAAAACAAAGAAGAAGTCATACCCATCACAATTAACAATGAATGATCTTAAAAAAGCAAATAACAATAAATTGTTCAGTTTAGTACAGAAATAAAATGCTTAATTAAAGGGAAAGAAATTGAGCCAATAAGTAAAATATTAGGCTTAAGTCATATCCATCACAATTAACAATAAATAATCTGAAAAAAGCAAATAACAATAAGTTTTTCAGTTTAGTACATGAATAAAATGCTTAATTAAAGGGAAAGAAATTGAGCCAAAAAGTGAAATATTAGGCTTAATTAAATCCATTCATAGATGAAGATGGCATTCTTCGAGCATATTAGATAATATACCTAATCATATTAGATAAATGTCACATATCGACATTAATTGTTAAAGACACTAACAAAGAGACTCTACACGGTGGAATAAATCTAATGCGAAGCCATATTCAAAGAATATACTGGATATTTCGTTTAAGAGATATTTTAAAGAAATACTTAAGAGAGTGTGTTAGGTGTGCGAGATATCGACAGTGTGTAGGAGAACACATAATGGGCAACCTCCCAAAGTATAGAGTAAATGCAGCATATCCATTTCTAAATACTGGCGTAGACTATGCGGGGTCACTTTACGTTCGATGTTCAAAAAATCGTGGACAAAAAACATACAAAGAGTTTATCGCAGTCTTCGTGTGTATGGCAATAAAAGTAATGCTCTTAGAGGTAGTCAGCGATTTAACGTCTGATGCATTCCTCGCAGCATTAAAGAGATTCATAGCTAGAAGAGGAAAGTGTACAAATATACAAATATATTCCGACAATGGAACGAACTTTGTAGGTGCACCTAGAAAATTAGACCAAGAGGTAGTTAAAGCTATACAACAGAATACCAGAATTGCAGCAGACATAGAATAAGAAAAAATTCAATGGCGTTTTATCTATTTGGGAAGCAGGAGTAAAATCCGTTAGGTATACATAAAAAGAGTAATTGGCGACTAAATTTTGACTTATGAAGAATTATCAACATTGAGGAGTATTGAACTCAAAACCCTTATACATGTCAGGAATAAATATTGATGATATTGACATACTTACACCCGGTAATTTTTAAATAGAAAGACAAATACTTGACACAATTGAGTGAGTTAACGATAATTAAAAATTGTATAATCTTGACAGATGGAAGCTAATAAAAGGAATGGAAATAGAATTTTAGCAAAGAAAGATGAATATTTACATACTCTACGCCAAAGAAATAAGTGGAAAAACGATGTTTCGAACATAGAAAATGGAAAAATAGTACTATTAAAAGACGAAAATTTTCATCCAGCCAGATGGTCATTAGGAAATATTGAGGAAGTTCAAAAGGATGAAGAGAACAAAGTTAGAGTAGTAAAATTAAGAACTCAAGAAAAGGAAGGAACAGAATAAGGAAGCAACAGTTTCAGGCAAAAACACACCAAAAAGAATCTCAGCCAGATTATCTAAGGTAGGAGCTTTTATAGCAGTTATAACTCTTACGCTTTTGTGCCAAGTATCCAATGCTACATATCCAGTAAAGAAAAATTACAATATAGACAATATTAATAGTATCACCGCAGTATATTTAGACCCAATGGGTTAAGTTGAAATAATTACCTCATCATCATTTGCGAAAGACTTCATAACTTTGAGGATAACACACAATGACAAAGAATAGACTTAGAAGAAAATAAGAAACTCTTTATGCTAACAAGTAAGCCTACACATTTGAATTTATGGAATCCTTATATCATATATTGTTTCGTATAATGTACGCAGAAGATAGGGAAATATTTGAGGATAATATATGAGAAACTTTTTAGATAATCAGCATAATATAAATAATCTACCACAAGCACAAACCTCAGTAGTAGATTTTACAGTGAATATTCTAAAAAGAACTACTGAAGAAATAAATACAAATTTTAAAAGTATGAACAATATTACAGACCTCCTTAAAGAAAATTTCTATGCTTTACTAAGCTTTTTTTTATTATTACAAAGCATATAGCCTCGTTATTAGCTGGAATTATTAGTCTACTCATTGACATCAATCATGATAGACTTAATCCCAATATATTACAACCAAGTTAACTAAAGGTTGAGATTTCGAAGATAAAAGAAAGCTTGTCATCTGGAACGTTCGTTACGTAACGAACTTAATTTAATCAAGCCAGGTTATTCCCCAGGCCCAGATGGAGTACCAGGATGTGTACTGAGGTACTGTGCTGATTCTCTCTGTTAGCCCTTGCTTAAATTATTTTAATTGATTGTTAACTTATGCTCTTTCCCAACCATTTGGAAGGAATCATTTATAATTCCTCTTCACAAACATGGTTCGAAGTCTGATGTTAAAAACTATTGGGGTATTTCCAAATTATCCGCGATGCCTAAACTGTTTAAGAAGCTGATAACATCTCAACTACAACACTCATGTAGCTCTATCATTTCAACCTGCCAACATGGTTTTGTGAAATCGAAATCTACTACCACTAACTTACTTGAGCTTACCTCCCTTGTTATCAAAAGGTTTTTAGAACAAAAGGCAGACTAATGTCAGTTACACAGATTTCAGCAAGGCTTTCGATTCCGTTAACCACTATCTCTTGCTTAAAAAACATAGTACTATCGGATTTCCACACAGTCTTCTTTTGTGGATTTCCGAATATCTTTCTTTTAGAACCCAAAAAGTTCTTTTTAAATCCACACTGTCTAAGCCTGTTTTTGTTCCCTCTGGTGTACCCCAGGGTAGCCACCTTGGTCCTTTACTTTTTAATTTATTTATTAATGATCTCCAGTCTATTTTCCTTTACTCCTATGTACTAATGTACGCCGATGCTGTGAAGCTGTGCTTATCATATAATAACAACAACTCTCCTTATTTATTGCAATCGGACGTGGAATTGTTTTTTGCTTGGTGTAAATGCAACTTGTTGTTTCTGAATTGCTCTAAATGTTAGGTTATGTCATTCTATAGAAGTACGCCTCACACATTTCATTACATGCTCGACCGGGTTTCTCTTGAGAGAATAGACTGTGTCACCGATTTGGGAATTCTTCTCGATTATAGATTAAATGTATGTTTAATTTGACAAACATATCGCGCTTACAGTCAACAAGGCGACTCAATCTCTTGGATTTATCAAACGATGGTCTAAGAATTTGACGACCCTTATACGACTGAGTTGCTATATATTTCTCTTGTTCGGCCTATTCTGGAGTACGGATCTTGTGTGTCGTCTTCTCAATATTCGGTACACCAAGACAGAATTGAATCGGTTCAAAATAAGTTTCTTCTTTTTAACTTTAACTGGGTTCCATGTACTGATATGCCTTCATACTACAGTAGACTGCTATTAATTAACCTTCTATCTCTTACTAACCGTCGCATGACGCTGGGAGTTCTTTTATTACTTAAATTAATAATTGGCAAAATTGACTTATCTACGCTATTGAGCCAAATTAACTTTTCTGTACCTTTGAGACGTACTCGTAACTTCACACCACTTTCTCTAAATAATTGTAATACTAACTATTCTCTGCACGAACCTTTTTGAGTTCTCTTTGTTGACTATAACAGACTTTTTCGAGTCTTCAACTCAGAATCCTCTTTTGATACGATTAAGAACCATATTCTTATCTTTTTAGCATGTAGTAACTTGCACTAATTTGCTTTACTAATCATAGTGATCTGATTGGGTTTTTCTAGGTTTTTCCCAATCCTCGCAACAAATGTTGAACACCCCAGATATAAACCTTAAGTTTTTATTGAAATATTTCACTTTAAATTTAAATTATATTTTTTCAGTTTTAATTTATATTAAAAATTATAATATTACTCTCACATTTTGGTCGACTGTTAATCGTTGGCATTAAATAAAGAAATAAATAAATTATTAAATAAATAATATATTATTCTTTCAACTTACATTAAACATGCATATACATTCCATTCGGCACTTTGACGTTTGGTTTCGGGATCATATTGAAAGCACCACGTTTCATCACCAGTCACAATCGAATGTTGTTTATGTCCTTTCTCGACTCCTTAATCAAATCCCTACAATGTTGGATTCGTAGCAATTTTTGCTCTTCAGTCAATTTGTGCGGAACAAACTTGGAGCACACCTTCCGTAGACCCAATTTATCTATCAAAATGCGATGAATGGAGTCTTTGGTGATATTTAACTCCATTTCCATGGAACGCAAAGAAGATTTCGGCTCATTCTTAATAAATTCCTGCACGTTTTCAATATTGTTTTGGGTAATCACAGATTTTGGCCGGCCCGACTTCTGAACGTCACAAGATCCTCACGACCTTCTTGGAATCGCTTAAACCACTCATGCACATTACTACGGGATAGGCACTGATCACCATAAACTTTTTTCATCATTTTAAATGTTTCAGTGAACGTTTTCCCAAGTTTAAAACAAAATTTGATATTTGCTCTTTGTTCAAAATGCATTTTACGACCGATGACCAAAAGCTGCTGTCACTTTTTGATCGATAACTTCTATTGTAGTTGTCCAATTGTCTTAAAATTTTTACGAAATGTCAAAAAGAGATCAAACTTTTTATTTCATTTACCCACCAATAGGTGGCGCCACCAGAAACAGTTATATTTAAAAAGTCCTGTTTCCCTTGCAAAAGTCCTTGTATACATATATTCATAAATAAAATACACGCCGCATAGATTTTGAAGCGAAGTAATATAATATATAATTTATGACCACTTGTACGCGTATCAATATTACGTGTGACCCAAGTACGTACACGTACACGAAAGATGGCCCGACCCTATCAGCGAGTTGCATCCCGTTGGTCGGGTTAAAGTAGTGATTAGAATAGAGTTAGTACGCTCTCTGTTAGGTCAAAAAAACATAGATTTGTTAGAATAAAATATGTATACTTCGAGTTTCCACTAATGAACAGTGTTTTCATTACATATAAATTTAAGGCTGTTTAAGGTTGTTTAAAATATAAATAAATAACTCTGTCTCGCCCACCAGTGGTAAGAGACAGGGAATCAAAAAATAAAACAATTATTGTTGTTAAAAATATATAAATACTAGGCAATACAGGCCAGTATTAATAATAAGAATAAAAAAAAAAAACGGTACAGCATTACAGCAACAATAAACGGCAGTGGAACCTGAATCGGCTACGGCTAGAAAAGATGCCTAGAGCAACGGCGACAGCAACGGGGTCAGCAACGGAATCAGCAACGAGGCAGCAACGGGGACAGCAGGTGCAACAGCAGTAGGCAGCGAAAGTGTAGCAACTTTGTCCACACTGGTAGGAATGATGGTAAAATGGCTGGTGCCCCTCTTTGCTTGTATACTATAGATTGTCGACACAATTTTCAACAACCATCAACAATTCTGATGAAAATGAATAAAGTTGAGCGTTTATAGTTGCAAACGTCGAATATAATTGACTTAGTCAAACAGCAGTTTGAAAGTTCTATTCTCGACCAGAAAATTCGTTGGAATTCGACTTCTACATAATTAGAGACACTCTTGATTTAAAATTACAAAAATAAAAGTCATATGGAAGGTTCAACTTCAAAGTCAGAATTACCATTACTGCCAAAGTTAGAAATTCCAGAATTCTCGGGTAATCCCAAAAATTGGAATATATATTTCAAATTATTTTTGGAATTAATCCATAATCTTTCTCGGAAATTATTTAAAAATTTCAATAAAAACGAAGCAAAAAGCATGATTTCTCATCTTTTTATTGGTTTCGCAGGGAACTATATTACCGCTTGGAATCTTATAAACAAACGGTATGGAAATAAACGAAAAACAACATTTTCGGACCAGTTGAATCGTTTAATTGATTTACAGAATGTTAATATTGATTAAACTAAGCAAATAAAAATATTTATTGATTCAATAAATTAATCAATACATTTAATTAAATTGAAAACAAATATTTCCGAAGAAGTGGACGTGATTTTCGCACATATAATATTGAGAAAATTCAATAGAGATACAGTGCAATTATATGAGGATCATGTTTAACGAACTAAAGGAATACAGATACTCTCTGACCTAATGGAGTTCTTGGACCAAAGGTTTAACTACCTCTTATCATTACAAGATGAAAAGTCGGTCAATAAAAACACGTCAAGTAATAATTATACAAAGAGTTCTCCAACTTGTAAAGCAACTGGACATAGCTTACTTTAGTGCTACAGGTTCAGAGGAATGGGGCCAATGAAGACATCCAAAATAGCTAAAAAGGTACAGTTGTGCCTAAAATGTTTAAAGCACTCTAGTGCGAAAAAATGCATGAACGAAATTCTTTGTTCACAATAAAATAAAAATCACCATTCAATGTTTCATTGCAATGTTGAAAAAATGCATAAGGTGAATAATAATGAATAAAAATGCAACAAATAAATAGCAAGCGCTATTAGCCACTGCACTTGTAGAAGTCAAACTAGCTAATGGAGAATATGAGAAGCTTAGAGCCCTAAAGTGGATCACAAAGTACAATCATATCGGAAGAAGCAGCTCAGATCTTGAAAGTTCGAAGAATAAGAGCTCATACACAAATAAGAGGGGTATCTCCAGGCTCTACTACCTCAAAATTCAACGTAAAACCTACTATAAAAACCACTAATAAAAGCAAACAGAATCAAGTTAAGATAATTATTCTTTCAAAGTTAATGAAAACTATGTCATTTAAAACAGTCGATGTTGATGAAACAAAATGACAGAGCTATATATTAGCTGATGCCAACTTTAATAAACCAAGTCGGGTGGACTTGATCATAGGATCAGATTTATACCCTCAAATTCTAAAGAATGGTGTTGGAAAAATCGATGAGTGCATAATCAAAATACCAATTGTGGGTGCATTGTATCAGGATGTTTAAAATCTAAAGGTGAAACAAACAATAGTCGCTGCAGTCATAGAAATTACACATTTTGAACAGTGCTGGGCAATAAAGCCTGAAAATAAATAGGATATAGATGCTGAAATATGTGAACTAAAACTTTCCGTTTAATGAGGATACAACCTTAGGGAATTCAAGAAATCAAGCAATTGCCCGATTTTTGCGATTGGAGAAAAACTCCAAAGAAACCCAAAAGCTTAGGTGCAATTTAGTAAATTCATAGCAGAGTGTCTAGATTTAAGTCATATGGTTGAAGCAACAACAGATGGTAGTTATTACCTACCGTATCAGGCAGTAATCAGGGATGAAAGCTTAACTACTAAATTTCGAATAGTCTTTGATGCTTCAGCAAAAACAACAAATAATAAATGTCTAAATGAGATAATGTGGATAGGACTAGAAGTTCAAAAAGATATCTTTGACATAATTTAAAAATGACGAAAATGGCATTATGTAGTATCATCTGATATTGAAAAATGTACCGACAAATAAATATGTCTGAAAAAGGTCAGGAATACTTACATGTTCTATAGAGAAATTCACCAAGCCAGGAACTTAAAGAATATAAACTAACCACCGTTACATACGGAACTGCATTATCCCCTTAGCCACCTGAGTGCTAGAAGATATAGCTGATAATATATGGGCGATCTTATGACAGGAGCCGATACCATTGGTAATGCCAAAGAAAAAGTCAAGCAAATGTCATTCGAACTGGATAAGGTGGGAATGAATTTAAGGAAATCGATATCACATAGGTCAAAAGTAGTAGAATCGGTAGCAGATGCTAGTGAAAACAAAACATTAAGCATCGATGAAAATGATTCAGTTAAAACTTTAGGAATTCAACGCGAACCTTTTAAAGACGAATTTTTATAGTTAATCGTCCGAACATATTAAACAAAAGATTAGTATTATCAACACTAGCAAAAATATATGATCCAATAGGATGGTTATCCCCTATCAAAATTGTGGGAAAGTTATTCATGTAAAAACTTTGGCTAGCAAAACAAAATTGGGATGAAGTTTTATCTATTACCAGAGGAATTAGTGCAAAAAAATCAAACAATTGTGAAATATGGTGAGCGAGTCCCAAGTGGCTATCTCAACCCAAAAAGAAATGGCCAACAGAAAAAGATTAGGAAAAACACCTACTAATCAACACATTACAAATGCTGATAGTTACTTTTTAATTCCATTATTAGAAAAATATTCTTGTTTTACACGACTACAAAGAATAGTCGATTATTTATTGAGGTATTGAAATAAAAACAAAGAAGACGTTATTTCCTTCACAATTAACTATGAACGAGCTGCAAAAACAAACTACCTTGATTACTAAACATTATTAAACAGTAATTACGTTAGCTTAGCACAGAAATAAAATACTTAATTAAAGGGAAAGAAATAGAGTCAAAAAGTAAAATATTAGGCTTACCTCCATTCTTAGATGAGGATGGAAGATATTGGATATTTGTGTTAAGAGATAATTTAAAGAAATACTTAAGAGAGTGTGTTAGTTATATATCGACAGTGGGTAGGAGAACAATTAATGGACAAACTCCCTAAGTATAGAGGAAATGCAGCATATCCGTTTCTAATTACTGGTGTAGACTATGCAGGGCCACTTTACGTTCGATGTTCAAAAAATCGTGGACATAAAACATACAAAGAGTTTATCGCAGTCTTCGTGTGTATGGCAATAAAAGTAATGCACTTAGAGGTAGTCAGCGATTTAACGTCTGATGCATTCCTCGCAGCATTAAAGATATTCATAGCTAGAAGAAAAGTGTACAAATATATATTTCGACAATGGATGGACTATGTAGGTTCAGCTAGAAAATTAGACTAAGAGGTAGTTAAAGCTATACACCAGCAAACCAGAATTGCTGCAGACATAGAACAAGAAAAAATTCAATGGGTTTTTATCTATTTGGGAAGCAGGAGTAAAATCCGTTAGATATCATATAAAAAGGGTAATTGGCGACAAATTCTTGACTTATGAAGAATTATCAACATTGAACTCAAAACCCTTATACGTGGCAGGAATAAATATTGATGATATTGACATACTTACACACACACACAATTGAGTGAGTTAACGAAAATTAAAAATTTTATAATCTTGACAGATGGAAGCTTATAAAAGGAATGGAAAAAGAATTTTAAAAAAAATATGAATATTTACGTACTCTACCCCAAAGAAATATGTGGAAAAACGATGTTCCCAACATAGAAAAGGGAAAATAGTACTTTTAAAAGACAAAAATTTTCATCCAGCCAGATGGTCATTGGGAAAATTTGAGGATGTTCAAAAGGGTGAAGAGAACAAAGTTGGACTAGTATAATTAAGAACTCAAGAAAAGGAAGGAACAGAATAAAGAAGCAACAGCTTCAGGCTAAAATAAACCAAAAATAGTCTCAGCAAGATTATTTATTTATTTATTTAATTAATTTAAGTCAGCTAAGAACAGCTAACTACAAATATTTACAATTTAATATAAAATTTAAAATTAATATAAAATAATAAAAAAAAATAAAAAATTACAAGTTTAAAAAAAAAATTAAAAGTTTAAATCTGGGGAGTAATAAATAAGGAAAATTAATTTAATTTAAAACGACCCAACATTTGTTGCAAGGATTGGGGAAAACCCAGAAAAACCCAATCAGATCAGAAGTATTAGTAATCGAATATTAGAATAGGAGCGGCTAGAAAATTTACAATACACTACTACTTACATATATACTATTAGGATCAATAGTATACAGAAGCATAATATATTAAAGTATTAGTATAAAAGTGAATTAGTAAATAGGGCTTACACTGTTACTAATTAATGTACTATTAGAAGTAATAGTATATAAAAGTAGCAGTATAATAAATAGGTAAAGTTACGTATTAAAAGGGAAATAAAAAGGCGTAAAGAAAGGATAAAAAAGGTTTAAAGAAAATTTAAAGACATGTTAGTTGGTGAGAGAGGGAGGATGTCTAGAAAGGTAAAGGAGAATAGAGGATTTTATAGAAAGGATGGATAATTCTCTTGAGAAGACGTGGTACAGCGAATTAAAGTTTACACATAAAGCATGAAACGAGCTGTGTAAAGCGTAATCAGTTGTGCACGTAGGAAGGGCAAGTGGAATAAAATTCCTAGTTGTTCTACGAGGAACAGAAAAATTGACCCAAGCTAATAAATAGGACGAACTAATATCACCATTAATCAATTTGTACAGAAAAACCACACCAAGAGTTTTTCTGCGATTGAGTAACGACGGGAGATTAAGAAGGAGAAGCCTACTAGAATACGAGGGTAAACGAAGATTAGGGTCCCAATTTAATCCCCGTAAAGCAAACAATACAAATTGTTTCTGGACGGACTCAATGCGATCCTGGTGAGAGCTATAATGTGGACAACAAATGCACGAACAGTATTCAAGGATCGGTCGAACAAGAGAAACATACAGGATTTAATTATTAAAGGTATGAGCTCTTATAGCAGTTGTAGCTCTTACGCTTTTGTGCCAAGTATCCAATACTACATTTCCAATACAAATAGAAAAGATTAAAAGTAGCACTGCAATATATTTAGACCCAATGGGCGAAGTTGAGATAATTACCTCATCTTAGGATCTAGTTGTGTTTTGAAATGTTAAAAAAGGTTAATTCGTTTAAAGTATATGTTTTATTTATAATGACCGCTTCATACGGAGACTAGTGAACATTCTGTTTGCACTCGATAATGAAAACTGAACTAAAAATAATATATATAATAAATAATAATTAATTATTATTAATTAATTATTAATGCTTAACTTCACTTAAGTTTCTAGTTAAAACATCAGATATCATATTATCTGTAGAAACATATTCAATTCTAACAGTATTGTTTTTAACCATTTGTAAGGTATAAGGCCAATTACTTTCGAGTGGTATAGGTCTTGGTGGATATTGATGGCTTATTCAGTGATAATACAGATTATTATATTCGAGCGTATATTTAAAATAGAATTAACACACTCCGTTTTCAAACTCACACCCAGAGACGCTCTTTCTTTCTCTCTTCTATCGAGTGCATATCATTTTTATCGATAACTGCTTGTGACGAGTAAAGTTGCCAGACGCTTACATTCGGCTTTCCTGACAATTCGAAGCGCCCTCGCGAGATTCACTGCTTTGGCTCTGATCATCTCCGTCCCTATCACCCAAGTCCTCTGGTTGTATCTGGATCCATGGTTTCATTTTGTTTGAAGAGTATACCGGTTTGTAATGCCTCTGAGTACGCTGGGCATTTGGGATATCCTCAATGAGATATCGGTCGTTTGAAGGCACCTTGCTTACTAGAAATGGACCTTTGTAGCGCGGCCCCAATTTAAGTGATATTCCAGTGCTGTACGGCTCATTCTCGTTGTCGTGTCGTTGACATGTTTGCTTTCTGTGCTCATAACAGCGCGAATAATTGTGAACTTGGTAAATGCGTCGACAATCATAAATATATGCTCGTTGCGTTTGGAACTTTTCGGAAATGGTTCCAACTGATCAATATGAATTGTTGAAAAAGGGATTGGCTGGATATCATTATAATGATATTGACCCTCCTGGCGTCCACATGGTTGTTTGTTAAATGCGCGGCCAACACATGACTTTATATATTTATCCATTTACATAATTTCTCATGCGTGGGAACCAGAATAAATTATCAATTCGGCCAAACGTCTTATCTACGTTTATGTGCCCTTCTTTATCGTGACATTCGTTTAGGATATGATCTCGTAACTGCTTTGGTACCACCCATAGTAGACCTTGCTCTATAACATTTTCGGATTTATCTTTGGATTTCATATCTTTAACAATATGTTGAATCTTTTTGTCTTGTAGCTGAATTCCTTTTACCCGCATGAAGCACTTGCGACGATTTGCCTTAATACATTCGGTCAAACATTTCCGGACAATACTAGTTCGACTTCCGGTATCTATAAATGCATTGTATTGGCGAGACTGTACCATTATATCTTGCAAAACCTCTTATCGCGATTCATGGCTCCTAAGCGTCTTATATTTGTGTCAGTTGTCATACTCTTCTCACTGCTCGGCTGAATCTTTTTCGGTTTTAGGCACGCGATTGCAAAACACATCTGCACAATTGTAATATTTATTAGACCTAGATCTGGTCGGTTTTTTGTCGACAACTGTTTTCTGTTCAACGTTGTATCGTCTTTGAACTGGATTAGCTACTTGTACCCTGCAACGGCTTACAAAGTACGATTCAGTTATGTATCGCATCTGTTTCATTGATGAAATATGAATTGCTGCCATACTTTGCTGTAGTTCGCGGTGCTGAAGACCAGATCGAGTATAACGTATTACTGCTGCTTCAGTGAAATGATAGCGATTCCCCAATGCTGACATACGAAAACAATATTCTTTCACCGTCTGTTTTGGATTTCTTGTTGCCTTTGCCATAGCATAATGAATTTCTGCTTCATCCGGCGCTGTACCAAAGTCATTTTGAATAGCATTTGCAAAATGCAACCATGTGTTGTGAAGAATTATCGAAGAGTCAAACCACACTGCTCCTTTGAGTCGAGTATAAATCGCAAGCAATAATAACTTCTCGTCCCATTGATAGGCTTCAACAACTTTATTGACCCGATCTACAAACTGATGAACCGAAATAGTATTCTCATCATTTGGATTAAAATCTGGTAACGTATTGGCGATTTCAGTCACCACGCTTGTCGTGTCTGTACGTTTTGATTCATAACAGGTGCTCCTGCACTTTCGTTGTTAGTTAAATTGTCATTTGTCTCTGGTTGTGTCGATACTGTCGCTAGTGCACGAGCACTTTGTGCAACAATTAGCTGTTCCATCATTTCACGCAACTGCCTCATTTCGTACTGAAGTTGCAAATTAGCTGCTCCTTCTACCACGTTGTTAAGTCCCGATATTGCGGCATTTATCAGATTCCTCAAAGTCCATTAGCCGGCGAATCAATTCATTTCTTGTACCAACTGTAGATAATTCCCGTTCTCTCAGAAGGAACTTTAACTGATCTATCTTTAATTCTGATATCTCCTGTATTTTCCAATAAGTTTGTTTTCTTTTCTTTTACAATTCATACGCACAATTTCAGTATTGCCAAGTTGTGAAATTCACCAACACATATGCACACACATGCTCTTCTTATGTTGCAATATCGCTAAGTTGTGAAATTCATCAACACATCAATAATCCCACTTCTGAACTGTAAGGTATAGGGCCAAATACTTTCGAGTGGTATAGGTCTTGGTGGTTATTGATAAACCATCATTCATTGATTATACAGATTATTAGATTCAAGCTTACTAAACAGAATTAACACAGTCCGTTTGCAAATTCTCACCCAGAGACATCCTTTTTTTTCTCTCTTCGATCGAGTGCATATCTCGTGTTTTTATCGATAACTGCTTGTGACGAGTAAAGTTTCCAGGCGCTTACAAATTCTTAACATGATGGTCATTAATATCTAAGTGCTTACTGCGCACGTGAAACTTAGCATCTTTTGCAAAATGTTATGCGTTTTGATTAACGCTATATATATTTTTTATTATGTACTAGTATGCAGCCTCCTTAGCAGCTAAAATTGCCACATATTCGGCTCCTGTGCTGCTTTATGACACTGTTTCTTAGACTCCCAGGAGAAAGCTGCACCAGCTGTGAAGAACACCCAACCACTGAAGGACTACCTATCTGTGCTGTCTCCAGCCCAATCAGTATCATCATAACAGTATATAGATTGACCGGTCTTCTTGTAGTGTTAGCTTCTGTTGTGCCTCTTACATATCTTAATATATGCTTAGCACCTATGAGTTGATCTTTATGTACATCTGCATTTTGCTGCGCCAATTTCGCAACCGAGTGTAGAATTTCTGGCCTTGTAGTGATCGCCAAATACATTAACAACAAAATTAAAGATTGATAGCTGACTTGGGTAGTTCGCTGTTCGTTGTTCGAGCATTTAGCTTGGTATCCTGCCTCAAGAGGGATTGCATTGGGCTTACAATCTTGCATATCATACTTACGCAGAAGACTCTCAATATATTGTCTAGAACCCACAGTAACGCTGGCAGTTTCACCTGCACGTTCTCTTTCCATGAAAGGAAATGTTTGAGCTGGCCGCAATCTACAACATCAAATTCCTGAGATATCTGTGCATTTACGATAATGAGATTTTCCATCCTCGAACTTGCAACTATGTTGTCATCCACATCGACTTCTATGATTTCGAGATGTTTGCCGTCCTGACGTGTGTACAACCATGGTTCACAGGGGTAAGGAACAAAGCCAATTTTCTTTAGTACCATGTCCAGTTTCTGGTTCCACTCCCGACCACTTTGTTTCAAGCCGTACAGTGACTTGTTGAGCTTGAGCACTTGGCGAGTAGACTTTTCAATGATTAAACCCTCTGGTTGTCACATGTATATACGAGGGGTATTCAAAAAGTAAGTTTCCCTGAGTTGGGGAAAAATAAAAAACAAGTTTTAGGCTGTTAAAGTAAGCTTATTTTATTCTATACCTCTTAAACTATTTTTCTACATAGTCGACTTATACATCAATACATTTTTTGTATCTGTTTGAAAGAAAACCTTCGTTAATAAATTGCGTGCTCTGTTTTTTGAGCCACGATTTGACGACTTGTTTGATTTCGTCATTTGAAACGAAGTGCTGGCCACCCAAGCTTTCTTTTAACTTTGGGAAAAATAAATAGTGACTTGGTGCGAGGTCTGGAGAGTATTTTTCGAGCAATTCAAAAAGTTTCGGGTGACGTGAAGAGGTAGTTGTTTGTGATTATCAGAAAGCAGGCGTGGGACCCATCTAGTGCAAACTTTACTGTAACCAAGCTTCTCCGACACTATTGTATGGACTGAAGTTCGGTGAATTTCACATTCAGGAGGCATCATTTCCAAAATATCGAGAATAGTCAATCGTCTGTCCACCTGAATAATTGTTTCAACCGCTGCAATCGCACCGTTCGTTATGACGCGTTTTGGGCGTCCAGCGCGCTGCTCATCGTGCACTTCTGCGCGTCGATTAAAAAAATCTGTGCGCCATCTTCGCACCATTTGGACACTCATACAGTCTTCACCATAAATAGACACCAATTAACTGTGAATCTCATTACCGTTTAACCCTTTTGCAGTTAAAAAAACGAATAACCGAACGTAATTCACAATCGGACACGTTTTGCACTGGTAACTCCATAATTTTCGAGCTCGTATTACTGAAAACAGTATTCTTGGTCACCAAAACTAATTCCGTTGTTTTCGGTAGAACCTACACTGCAACTATGTTCAGCTACTGTCCGCTAGGTGGCGTCTGACTGAAACGCCAGACTAGGGAAAATTACTTGTTGAATACACCTCGTATATATATATATATATATACTATATACCCTTTTCCACCGATAGAGCAATTAACAATCTGATTGTTGAATATTTGGCCACAGGTGAAAATGTATCGGTATAGTTCACGCCGTACTGTTGAGCGTAACCTTTAGCCACCAAACGAGACTTAAGCCGATGAATGTTGCCATCTTTGTCACTCTTCACTGCAAACACCTATTAACGGCCAATTGCCTTATGTCCCTTGGGAAAATCAAGCAACGTCCATGTTTTGTTGATTTGAAGACTGTTCATCCTTTCTCCATCGACGCTTTCCAGTCATCAGCGTGAACAGAATTCAAAGACACTTAGAATATTATAGTATTTAGCTGATCTTTTAACCTGTGCCTGTGCCTATCCCTCCTAACTCTTCTCCCCCTCAACAGCACTCCAACCATATTAGATGATTTTCCTGTCCTTTCATTATCCCCGTATCCTATTAATTTTCCCATAGCTTGGTCATTTTTCAGCAGCGCAAATTATCTTATACCTTCCAGTCAGTATGACTTTTTGATTATATATTTGATCTTCCTCTTTACCAATTAAATTCAATTTCTAACATCCTAAATATAATTTTAATTATTACTCCAATGTTTCTATCTTCAGGTCAAATCATATATCTCTGCCCGAAGATTCTTATCAACCTACTATCGAAATTTCTTTCTATGTATCTAACCAATCTTATACCTCAGCAGATTGCTTTTAATTAACCTCCCATCTCTTACTAACCGTCGCATGATGCTGGGAGTTCAACTTTTACTTAAATTAATAATTGGCGAAATTGACTCATCTCTGCTATTGAGCCAAATTAACTTTTCTGTACCTTTGAGACGTACTCGTTACTTTCACTCCACTTTCTCTAAATACTTGTAATACTAACTATTCTCCGCACGAACCTTTTTGAGTTCTCTGTGATGACTATAACAGACTTTTTCGAGTCTTCAACTCAGAGTCCTCTTTTGATACGATTAAAAACCCATTGATTATACAGATTATTATATTCAAGGTTATATTTAAAACAGAATTAACACAGTCCGTTTGCAAATTCTCACCCAGAGACGTCCTTTTTTTTCTCTCTTCGATCGAGTGCATATCTCGTGTTCTTATCGATAATTGCTTGAGACGAGTAAATTTGCCAGACGCTTACAAATTCTTAACATGATGGTCATTAATATCTAAGTGCTTACTGCGCACGTGAAACTTACCATCTTTTGCCAAAAGTTGCGCGCATTTATTATCGATATATATATTTTTTATTATGTACTACTATGCAGCCTCCTTAGCAGCTGTTAAAATTGCCACATATTCGGCTCCTGTGCTGCTTAATGACACAATGCTCTGTTTCTTAGACTCCCAGGAGAAAGGTGCACCAGCTGTGAAGAACGCCCAACCACTGTGCTGTCTCCAGCCCAATCAGTATCATCATAACAGTATATAGGTTGACCGGTCTTCTTGTAGTGTTAGCTCAATTCTGTTGTGCCTCTTAGATATCTGAATATCTGCATAGCACCTATGAGATGTTCTTTATGTACATCTGCATTTTGCCGCGCCAGTTTCGGCATCGAGTGTAGAATATCTGGCCTTGTAGTGATCGCCAAATACATTAACAAACCAATTAAAGATTGATAGCTGACTTGGTTCGTTCGCTGGTATTCGTTGTTCGAGCATTTAGCTTGGTATCCTTCCTCAAGAGGGATTGCATTGGGCTTACAATCTTGCGTACCATACTCACGCAGAAGACTCTCAATATATTGTCTAGAACTCACAGTAACGCTGCCAGTTTCACCTGTACGTTCTTTTTCCATGCCAAGGAAATGTTTGAGCTGGCCGCCATCTACAACATCAAATTCCTGAGATATCTGTGCTTTTACGATAATGAGATTTTCCATCCTCGAACTGGCTACTATGTGGTCATCCACATAGACTACTATGATTTTGAGATTTTCGCCGCCCTGACGTGTGTACAACCATGGTTCACAGGGGTAACGAACAAAGCCAATTTTCTTTAGTACCATGTCCAGTTTCTGGTTCCACTCCCGACCACTTTGTTTCAAGCCGTGCAGTGACTTGTTGAGCTTGAGCACTTTTTATTTATTT
>JAWNNK010000937.1:0-19239 GCA_035045065.1 Hirtodrosophila trivittata
TCCTCAAGATCCGGGCGCTGTAGATCATTTAGGAGTACTATCGTTGAGAAAATGAGTCAGTTCAAGTTTGTGTCGTGAAACGGCGTTGGCCTTTCACAGTGCCATACGTAGGGAAGACATTATTTTGTTTGTTGTGATACAAGCATTTGTATCAAGAGATTTTGATTGCGCATGTGGTCTTGTATAGTCGTGCGCATAAATGTCATGAATTCTTTCATGCTTTCTTGCAGATTTATTCTCAACGATCCAATGGTGTGTGTGTGTGCTCCGCATAAGCGAAAGGTGGTATAGGACTTGTGGGTGCGGGGCTTACCAGGCCAGTTTTAAGTGCACTAGCGAATGTTACGTTTTCATTTGTTGTAGAGGGTATATATGTTTTTGCGAGCGTTACGTTTCCATTATATTCGGAGGGTGTAAAAGTACTCTGTACATTTTGGGAGTGTAGTGAAGACACTCTTTGATGAAGCCGGCTTTTTAATGCATTTTCGCGTTGAATCCATGTTCCTTCAGAGCCTCTGAAATATTAGCAGGTTTTACATCAGTTTCGATGCCCACTTTAGTACCACTTGCTGGCCTTTGCTGCTGTTTAATTGATACGTATTGAAGTTTATGTTGGTATTGTTTAGGTATTTGGTCAGCACTCTGTAGTTTTCTTCAGTTTTGATTTGCACTTTGGTCTCGTGAATAATTCCTTTGGTTAGGGGAATTATATGAAAATTAATTTTTCCAATCATGTCTACTATTATGTTAACGAGAGCATTAGGACTTTTCTCTCTGATGTATATTGGAGGTGGTTTTGGCTTTCTCCTGATGTCTTTTTTCAGTATAAGGTTCATCTAGTACGTCTGCGAGAATTGCAAATCTGTTACTTTCGGTGGGTGTTTAATTTGAATTACTGCGGTTTATTTTGGGTTGGTGGCCCTTTGACAATTTTTGTGGGCTTAGTTTTCGCTTAGTTTGTATATAGCGATCCATACCAGTCTGTATGGCCGAACAGGTAACATTGCTGACTCAGCAGAAGCAGCGGTTGTTGTCGAAGCGATTGGGCGAACGGGTTTTACGGTTGCAGTTGTTGTTGTCGTAGCAGTTGTACTCGAGAGAGAAGTTACTATGCTAGTTACCGTTGATGTGCACAATTTTGTCGTGTGCACTTATTGCGGAGTGAGGTTCGGCATGGGGGAAGTACGCATTTCGTTCATTATCGTATTTGTTGTTGTTGGAATTGACGGCGAGCAAGATCGCGCTCTGTCTTTTGTTGTCATACTGAGCGTATTGGTTTGAGTGGATTGGGGGTGAGTGACCGCGCATGGTCAGCAGTAAGCTCGGTGTTATTTACGGTTTGTGAAGAGAAAAACGAGAAGTACGCGTTGTTATGTTGCAAAGAGAGCCGGCGTTCGTCTTGCTTACGTTGACGTGCGACCCTTATGTAGTTTTGGCCCATTGTTTTTATTGTTGGTTTTTTTTTTTAGTTAGTTTTCTTTAATTAGTTTAAAGAACTTAACTTTTCTAAGTTCAATAATTAGTTGCACAAAGAAATGAATTTGTACGATTTTCATCGCATTCAGCGTCTCTTTCGCTTCACAGCACAAATACAATTTTTGTTTTTTATTTATTTTATTCCGGAGCACAATTAAAACAAAGGTCTTGTCGCCTCTGTGATCTTTGTGTGAATAAGCATATGTCAAAGAAAATTTTTGTTTAGTTCAATGATACGGAACGCATTTTAACATTTGCGCACCATTTTGACATCAAAAGATGTCATACTCATATATCCAGACTTCAAAAAGCCTTTTGACCTAACTACCGTTGCTTCACCTAGTGGCGTTGCCGCAGTACTATCCCAAAAAGGTAGACTAATTACAATTACAGACAATGATATCTCGTATCCTAAAAGAGGCCGAGCTAGACTACGCCACCAATGAAAGGGAATTGCTGTCTATTGTATGGGCTATGGGCAAAATGCAGAGCTTTCTGTACGGTTCTCTCCAGGCAGAACCTTACCGCTCTGCAAGATAAGCTCTTTTGCCCTAAAGCGGAATCTAGTGCTGTTTCGCACTAAAGCACGCCCCTTGATCATTTTCACCGACAAGAGCAGCATCTTAAAAACATTTAAAGATGTCTTGAACACGGAGGTCGTTAACGCTATACACTGCGACCTGTCCACTCTAGCAAGCTTCCAGCACGACCTAATTGCCCATTTGTCGGCCACCCAATTTTGTCACTGTAATAATTTCGTGCAAGACGAAACCGATAAATATGAGAAATTATAAGTTATCACAGCTGAGCACAATCGTGCGCACAGAGCGGCGCAGGAAAATGTTAAACAGGTCCTTCCCGACTACTATTTTCCCAAGATAAGCAGCTTATCCAAAGAAGTGGTTGCAAACTGCAGAGTTTGCACCAAAGCCAAATATGACAGGCAACCTACAAAACAAGAGCTCGGGGAAACCCTCATCCCAAGCTACACCGGTGAAATGTTGACTTCTAGATAGACATCTTTTCAACCGATAGGAAACAATTCCTAGCATGCGTTGACAAGTTCTCCAAATATGCAGTCGAACAACCAGTACTGTCCAAAACGATAGTCGACATCACAGGTCTCTTGTTGCAGCTTGTAAACATTTTCCCTTATATTAGAAACGGTATATTGGGAAAATGAGGCCGCTTTCAACTCTGAAACCATCACCTCTATGCTCAGAAACAACTACAGCATTGACGCTATGAGTGCGCCCCGCTTCATAGCTCATCGAATGGCCAAGTGGAACGGTTTCAAAGCACTATGGCAGAAATCGCCAGATGCGAAAAGTTAGACGGGAAAATCAGTGACACAGTAGAACTAATCCTGAAGCCAACGGTAGAATAAAACAAAACCCTGCACTCAGTCACTCGCGAGAAACCAATGGAAATTGTTCTCACAGGGTCCAATGAGCGTCGCTTAGACATCAGAGAAAAGTTAGTAAAAGCCCAGTAAGACAAAACCGTACTTTAGTTAACAACTAACCAAATCATACACAATGTATTAAAAAATGCTGACGCGCCAGAATTGAGTTCATCGCTCTGCGCTAAGAACAGCCAGCAGTGGTAAGCGGAAACTTCCTATTCAAATTGCTGCGCTGCGCTGTATGAAATGCTGATTCGGTTTGCCAACCATGACTTTGTGGCGTGATGCATTGGCACTTAGGGTAGCCTTATACTTTGATGTCATTTAGTTAGTTAGTTTTTAAATTGTCTTTTAAAAAAAGCAAAAGCTTCAATATGATAATATAATTTGTTACCTCTGCTATACCCCGGGTAGCCACCTTGAACCTTTACTTTTAATTTATTTATTAACGATCTCCCATCTATTTTCCTTTACTCTTATGTACAAATATACGCCGACGATGTGAAGATGTGCTTATCATATAATGACAACAACTCTCCTAATTTTTTAGTTTTAGTTTTAGTTTTTTGCTTGGTGTAAATGCAACTTGTTGTTTCTGAATTGCTCTAAATGTAAGGTTATATCATTCTATAGAAGTACGCCTCACACATTTAATTACATGCTCGACCGGGTTTCTCTTCAGAGATTAGACTGTGTCACCGATTTGGCAATTCTTCTCGATCATAGATTAAAATTTGACAAACATATCGCGCTTACAGTCTACAAGGCGTCTCAATCTCTTGGATTTATTAAACGATGGTCTAAGGAATTTGACGACCCTTATACGACTTAACTGCTATATACTTCTCTTGTTCGGCCTATTCTGGAATATGGATCTTGTGAGTGGTCTCCTCAATATTCGGTACACCAAGACAGAATTGAGTCTGTTCAAAAGAATTTTCGTCTTTTTGCTCTTCGCGGCTTTAACTGGGTTCCAGGTATTGATTTGCCTCCATACAGTAGATTGCTTTTAATTAATCACCCATCTCTTACTAACCGTCGCATGATGCTGGGAGTTCTATTTTTTTATAAATTAATAATTGGAAAAATTTACTCATCTCTGCTATTGAGCCAAATTAAATTTTCTGTTCCTTTGAAACGTACTCCTAACTTCACACTACTTTCTCTAAATACAAACTCAGAATTTAATGAAATTATACTAAAAATACATAAAGAACTACTACATAATTGTTATTTCTCATATCTCATTCTCATTTTTCATTTTTTGAAATATTACCTTACCCCGGCAATGATGATAGAATACTGACAGAATCCTTTGTTGAAAAATATTATATAAAAATAAATAATAAGTGCTAATACTACAAATACTAGTACAAATAGCAATTTTTTAACGGGCATACGAGAATTAACCCAATTTTACACATAATTCAAATATACCAAAACGTATAAAAACTTTGAAATAAATTATATACAAGGACAACCCAATATTATAATCACACGGAATATAACAAACTCAAAATTAAATCAAAATTGTGTTAATAACGACAAAATTGATAAGTATACAACTTTGTGAAATGTGGATATCCAATAGTATTATTATTATAAAATGAATTTTTAAAATAAAGGGACCCTTTCATGGGGCCCATTAAACATAAGCAAATCAAATTTTCCTAAAATTCAACTTACACAAAGATACCGTTCCTGCGAAAAACGCATACGCAGCTCAAACCAACCACGCCACTTTTGGACATTGATCCCCAAAAATTGACAAGCTGAGGTTTGATAAAGCGTCATGACAAATACTAATAAGTCAATTAGAATTAGATAATAGAACTGTAATGTCCTATATAACTCACAATTTGAATACCACTTAGAGAAGATAAAGAAATTGCTACCTGACTCTTACGTTTTGGCATCAAAGTGCCTCCAATGTCTTGACAGGAAAGTGTCAAGAGGATGTCGGCCTGAGAAACTTTATGACAATAACAATGGGAAGCTACAACTAAAGGATACATAAGGAAACTGAAAGAGAGTGAGCAGTCAGCTAACACAAACTCATGGTTTTGTTCATACATTCGCAGTATGCAATCCAACAAAAATAAGACTCGGCTGGTATGGGATGCGGCAGCTAAAGTTAATGGCGTGTCGTTGAATGACGTGCTGGTCAAAGGACCAGATGCGCTACTTTCCCTTATAGGCATCCTTATACGCTTGAGGGAGCAGCCTCTAGCACTAATCGGCGATATACGAGACATGTTCCACCAAATCCGTGCGCAACGAAGATCAAGCTGCGCAAAAGTTTCTTTAGCACGATGGTGAGGCGTGGCGATAACCAGAGACGTATGTGATGCAGTTCATGACCTTTGGAGTTTCCTGTTCACCGGCATTAGTCAATTATATAAAGGATCGCAACGCAGAACGCTACAAAATCATGCATGCTAAAGCAAAACAAATATGGTATTTCTAGACAGTAATGGTCAACGCTGTAAGGAGGAGAAGCCTGAGGCGTTTGCGCAGAATTTGCACTTTACTTTTCACCCAAGCACAAAATTGATGGGCACGCTATTAAAAGTCTTCCTCCTAAATGCATAAGAATGGTTACTTACAGTTATTGGCACACTCACTGTTTTAGAAGAAATGTGTTCTTTAATACCAATTAACTGCTTTTTAAAAACAAAATGTTGATGTAGTAGGTGTTATTAGTATTATTTTCAATACAATGCTTTAAAAAATATCCCGTTACTTCCAAGCGAAAAGGAGATACAATACGAAGAAGAGGAAATGTGCCTGAACCACATCAAAAAAATATTGGCACAGATGGCTCACAGAAAGTATGGCGAAAATCAACTAATAATATTATACGGCGGCGGTAATGTTATGGCTTGGGGGTGTTTCACGGCATCTGGAGTTGGTAATATTGTGTTTATTGATGACAGAATGATAAAAGAGCATACATAAACATTTCCAAAGAAAAGTTGGCTCCAAGTGTGGGTAAATTGGGATGAAATGGGCAGCAGTGGTACTTTCAATAGGATAACGATCCTAAACACTCATAGTATCTTGTCCAGGAATGGCTTGTTTACAACTGTAAGCAATTAAAAACACCATCACAATCACCAGACATGAATCCCATTGAGCATATCTTGTACCTGGTATTCGAAAGCCACATATTCAAGAGATTGCTTGAAGGTAGCTTTACGCACAGAATGCGAAAATATATCAGCAAGGAGAATGTTAATAAAAAGTATACACAGGCGCCTAAAAGCCATTATTAAAGCAAAAGGAGGCTTCTTATAGGAGGAAATATTAAATATTAATAGTCGGCTGAATACTATACATGTGTGCCAATACTTTTTTGATGTGAAAAAAATATAAAAATGATTTCCCGCTCCATACTAATACAAAAAAAGATAAGATAAGATAATGTTCTGATCTAATTGATAATATATTTTCTTCCAATGAAGTGGAATAGATTATATTATCGTCGACGTAAACCAAACAATCTTTGAAGATCATTACCTTTAAAAGATTGTTTATACAACGCTGAAATGGTGCAGGAGCATTTTTGAGATCAAAAGGTATACGAGTAAATTCATAGTGACCATGTTAAGTAGAAAATGTGGTTTTAAGTATTGAACTGGGGTCCATTTGAATTTGTTGAAAGCTTCTAGCTAAATCAGTAATAAGTAGTGAAATATTGAAATTTCCCGAGTTTTTCCAAAATTTCGTCCATGATTGGAATAGGATACTTATCGTTGAGATTGCGAAAGTCTACCACCGATCCCGATTGGTAAACAGTAAGGTGACATAGACGTTCTTGTGCGGTCTTTTGTAAATAGGATCTTCATGTTTAGTTTGGATTACGAGATTTATTGTACTAGCGAAAGGCAAATTATCACTTTCCCTGTACTTTCCCTGTAATGAATATTGGGTTTTGCATCCTAAGTAGTCTGCACTGCTCATACCATTTCCTATCGTCTTTCTGCTTATTTTGTGGTCTATTCTGTCCTTGTACGTTCTGTTTTAATTGATAATTGGGTTGAGTATTTGGCACGTTTGGGTTCGATACCTGGTTCAAATTTTGATTTGAATTACCTACGCTCTTCCGATTATTATTTTGATTGTTATTATATTTTGTTTTTCTGTTGTATTATTTTCGTATAGTCCTTCTCTTTGTGCAATTTGTTTTCGATTTGCTATAGTTGCTATATCATATCTAGCTAGGGTCGTAAATAATCTGTCCGGTAATGATTATATATTTGATAGTATTGCTCATTGCATTAGTATATAACAGTGTATTGCTTGTGAAATTTGTTCAACGTTAACTTATTAGATATTATAAAGGCTTTATATTCCAATTTTTTGACGAACTAACTTATACTTCCGTTGAATACGTTGCTGAGAACGTTCCTCAGTTCCGTCAACAATTTAGCCTGGTTTAATTGGGAAATCCTCTGGGCTTCTCTGCGTCAGTGCTTGGTTCAGGTGTAATTCATATTCATGCCATATTTATTCTTTGTCAGTTGGTAATTTTTTTTTTTTTGTTTTCACATTGGGAAGATAACAAATAGTATTATTTGGTTTTAGTTAAATTGATCAGTACCTGGAACCCAGTTAAAGCCGCGAAGAGCAAAAAGACGAAAATTCTTTTGAACGGACTCAATTCTGTCTTGGTGTACCGAATATTGAGGAGACCACTCACAAGATCCGTATTCCAGAATAGGCCGAACAAGAGAAGTATATAGCAGTTAAGTCGTATAAGGGTCGTCAAATTCCTTAGACCATCGTTTGATAAATCCAAGAGATTGAGACGCCTTGTAGACTGTAAGCGCGATATGTTTGTCAAATTTTAATCTATGATCGAGAAGAATTCCCAAATCGGTGACACAGTCTAATCTCTCAAGAGAAATCCGGTCGAGCATGTAATTAAATGTGTGAGGCGTACTTCTATAGAATGATATAACCTTACATTTAGAGCAATTCAGAAACAACAAGTTGCTTTACACCAAGCAAAAAACAAATCCAGGTCCGATTGCAATAAATAAGGAGAGTTGTTGTCATTATATGATAAGCACATCTTCACATCGTCGACGTATATTAGTACATAGAAGTGAAGGAAAATAGACGGGAGATCATTAATAAACAAATTAAAAAGTAAAGGACCATGGTGAATATCCAGGGGTACACCATAGGTAACAAAGACAAGCTTAGACAGTGAGGTCTTTAAAATAGCTTTTCATGTCCAACAAGAAAGATATTCGGAAATCCACATATGAAGGCTGTGTGGAAATTCGATAGTACCAAGTTTTTTAAGCAAGAGATAGTGGTTAACAGAATCGAAAGCCTTGCTGAAATCTGTGTAAATTACTTCAGTCTACTTTTGTTTTGAAAACCTTTGATAACAAGGGAAGTAAGGTCAAATAAGTTAGTGGTAGTAGATTTCGATTTCACAAAACCATGTTGGCAGGGTGAAAAGATAGAGCAAGGGCTTACATAGAAAATCAGCACAGTACCTAAGTACACATCCTGGTACTCCATCTGGGCCTGGTGAATAACCTGGCTTGATTAAGTTAAGTTTGTTAACTAACGAACTTTCCAGGATCACACGATTAAAACTGCAGTTAGATCTTGGCAAGGTATACGGATAAGGAGAATTAGGAAAGTTAGATGATGAATAAGTAGTTTGGAAGAATTCTGCATAAAGATCGGCTGCGGCCTGATCAGTATTTGCTTTCATGTCTTTATTAAGTAAGGAAGTTTTTCATTTAGCATTGACAAAGTTGTAGAACTGCCTTGGATTCTGAGCAAATTGCAAGCGACAACGAATTAGGTAATTATTGTAACAACGTGAATTACAAACAAGAAAATTTGTTTGTAACATAACGAGGAAAATCTGAAGGATTATTCGATCTCTTAAATCTTTTATCTAGATAATATCTAGACTTCACATTTTTAAGCATTGCCAATTCTTTAGAGAACCAAGGAGGTCTATTAGTTCTCCTGGGAAGCTCATCTGGAACGCATTGGTCAAAAAGTGATTTTATAATATTATAAAAGATTGAAGTAGCATTGTTAATGTCAGTACAAAAGTACAGTTGCGATCAATTTGTTTCTAAAATTACTGAATTAATTTTTATAAAATCGAATCGATCGTGAAGGCGACAACAGCTTTGTCTATAATCGTGCTCCGGAGTCAAATAAATAAAAACAACAAAAAATTTTAATTGTGCAGTGAAGCGAAAGAGACGCTGAATGCGATGAAAATCGTACAAATTCATTTCTTTGTGCAACTAATTGTTGTACTTAGAAGAGTTAAGTTCTTCAAACTAATTAAAGAAAACTAACCAAATTAAAAAAAAAAAAAAAAAAAGAAAACCAACAATTCAAACAATCAGCCAAAACGACATGAGGGCCGCGCGTCAACGTGAGCAAGACGAACGCCGGCTCTCTTTACAACGTAACAACGCGTACTTCTCGTTTGTCTCTTCACAAACTGTAAATAACACCGAGCAATCAAAAACAATACGCTCAGTATGACAACAAACGACAGAGCGCGATCTTGCTCGCCGTCAATTCCAACAACAACAAACACGCTAATGAACGAAATGCGTACTTCCCCCATGCCGAACCTCACTCCGCAACAAGTGCACACGACAAAATTGTGCACATCAACGGTAACTAGCATTGTAACTTCTCTCTCGAGTACAACTGCTACGACAACAACACCTGCAACCATATTACCCGCTCGCCCTATCGCTTCGACAAGAACAGCTGCTTCTGCTAAGTCAGCATGTTACCTGCTCTCCCAGCGAAAAAAAGTACGCCTATACAGACTGGTATGGATCGCTATATACAAATTAAGCAAAAACTAAGCCCACAAAATTTGTCAAAGGGCAACCAACCCAAAATAAACCGCAGTAATCCAAATGAAACACCCACTGAAAGTAACAGAATTGCAATTCTCGCAGGCGTACTGGATGAACCTGATACCGAAAAAGACATCAGGAAAGAGCCGAAACCGCCACCAATATACATCAGAGAAAATAGCTCTAATACTCTCGTTAACAAAATAGTAGACCTGATTGGAAAAGGTAATTTTCATATAATTCCCCTAACCAAAGGAATTATTCACGAGACCAAAGTGCAAGTTAAAACCGAAGATAACTACAGAGTGCTGACCAAATACCTAAACGATACCAACATAAACTTCTATACGTATCAACTAAAAAGCAGCAAAGGCCTGCAAGTGGTACTAAAGGGCATCGGAACTGATGTAAAACCTGCTGATATCTTAGAGGCTCTGAAGGAACATGGATTCAACAGATGGTCATCAACATACTAAACAAGGAAAAGAAACCCCAACCTATGTTCAAAGTCGAACTTGAACCAGATAATAAGGCACTCAAGAAAAACGAAGTGCATCCAATCTATAAACTACAGTTTCTACTGCACCGTAAAATCACTGTCGAAGAACCACATAACCGCAATGGACCAGTGCAGTGTGCAAACTGTCAAGAGTTCGGACATACAAGATCCTACTGTACGCTTCGTATGCAGAGCTTGTGCAGAACTTCACAGCTCTGTAAACTGCCCTCAAAATAGAGACGACCCAAGCACTAAAAAGTGTGGTAATTGTGGAGGCAATCATTCAGCAAACTACCGAGGTTGTCCTGTGTACAAGGAACTAAAAAACCGGATACATCAACGAGTGTCTTCACTACACTCCCAAATTGTACAAAGTACATTTGCACCCTCAAAATGTAATGGAATCGTAACGCTTGCAAATACATATATACCCTCTAAAACAAATGAAAACGTAACATTCGCTAGTGCATTTAAAACTGGCCTGGTTAGCCCCGCACCCACAAGTCCTATACCACCTTTGGTTACGCGGTGCAGACACACAAACACCAACCAATAATACATCTACAAAGCAACTTTGAATCGTTGAGAATAAATCTGCAAGAAAGCATGAAAGAATTCATAACACTTATGCGCACAACTATGGAACACCTCATGCGCAATCAAAATCTTTTGATACAAATGCTTGTATCACAACAATCAAAATAATGTCTTCCCTACGTATGGCTTTGTGGAACGCCAACGGCGTTTCACGACACAAACTTGAACTGACTCAATTTCTCCACGATAAGCAAATCGACGTGATGCTACTTGCGGAAACACACCTCACAAGCAAGTATAACTTCAAAATACAGGGCTACTCTTTCTACGGCACAAATCACCCAGATGGAAAAGCACATGGTGGTTCTGGAATCTTAATCAGAAACCATATTAAACACGTTTTTCGCAATGACTTCGCCAAAAATTACCTACAAGCGACATCTATTAATATATACTCGTGTAGTGGTAATTTAACTTTTGCTGCAGTGTACTGTTCTCCGCGCTTCACAATATCCGAAGACGAATTAATGGGTGTCTTTAGCACGCTAGGCGAACGTTTCATAGCAACAGGTGACTACAACGCCACGCACATGCACTGGGGATCTCGTCTTGTGACCCCAAAAGGAAAGCACCTGTATAACGCAATCTCTACTTTGTTTCCTCGGGTAGACCTACGTACTGGCCAACAGATCCCAAAAAACCGCCTGACTTAATTGATTTTGCCATAACAAAAAATATTCCCCGCAATCTGATTTCCGCGGAATCCCTTTCGGACCTATCATCTGACCACTCGCCCGTACTCCTAAATCATCTACAGCGCCCGGATCTTGAGGAGCAGTCATGCAAATTAACATCATACAGAACTGACTAGATTAAATACAAAAAATATATAAGCTCTCACATCGCACTAACTCCAAGGCTTAATGACAAAGCTGATGTAGATCATATTGTACACCATCTGGAATCTGTTCTAGTTGCGGCAGCACGTAATGCAACACCAAAATCTACAAACGCACCGCCAAAGATAAAAAAGACGAAAGCACAAATAGAGCAGCTCGTTCTAGAGAAGCGTCGTCTAAGACGAGAATGGCAATCTCACAGATCGCAGATAAAGCAAAAGCTTAAAGACGCCACTAGAAGACTTACAAAAGCGTTAATACAAGAGCAGGATTTTTGCCATCGCAGCTATATAGAGAAACTATCCCCATCAAGTACAAAACACCCACTATGAAGAGCCCATCCATCACTCTGCCCACCGGTAGAAACAGTTATGCCAATAAGAAACTCGGCAGGCAAGTGGGCACGCAGTGACGAAGACAGAGCATCCACTTTCGCCACGCATCTTCAAAATGTATTTCAACCAAACCCTGCAACGAACGCATTTACATTACCGCAGCTAGCAGACGAAAACCAACTGTCATATTCTCCAATTATATTCAGACCGCAAGAGATTGTTAAAATCATTAAAGAACAACTCCAAACGAAAAAGTCACCAGGATGCGACCTAATAACCCCGAAGATGATTATTGAACTACCTCTCTTCGCAGTCTGTACCATCTGCCAACTGTTTAATGCGATGACCAGACTTGGCCATTTTCCAGACAGATGGAAAAAATCTGTCATTATAATGATCCCTAAGCCTGGAAAAGATCGCACGGTCCCCGCATCATATAGGCCCATAAGCCTACTATCATGCTTATCAAAACTTCTCGAAAAATGTCTCCTAACATACATTATCCCATATCTGAATAACTACAATATAATCCCCGCACATAAATTTGGTTTCCGCGGAAAACATGGAACAATCGAGCAGGTCAACCGAATAACATCTAATATTCTTTCTGCATTTGAATATCGGGAGTACTGTTGTGCGATATTTTTGGACGTGGCTCAAGCCATTGACAGAGTCTGGCTAGATGGACTGATGTATAAAATAAAAACAATGCTCCCTAGTTGCACACACAATCTGCTAGAGTCGTACCTTTACAACAGAGCATTTTCAGTGAGATGCAACGCTGCCATATCAGTTGAGCATACCATAAAAGCTGGAGCTCCTCAAGGCAGCGTTCTTAGTCCTACGCTATACATCCTTTATACAGCGGACATCCCCACGAGTAGCCAAATGTTAACATCCACATTTGCTGATGATACCGCAATACTAAGTCGTTCGAAATGCCCACTGCGAGCAACAGCACAACTTGCTGGACATCTGGCGACTGTTGAGAAATGGCTATCTGACTGGCGAATAAAAATTAATGAGCAAAAATGCAAGCATGTTACGGTTACTATAAACAAACAAGACTGCCCTTCAGTTACACAATATAATACTGTAATCCCAAAAGCAAACGAAGTAACGTATCTTGGAGTACACCTTGACAGACGCCTCACCTGGCGCAGGCACATTGAAGCTAAAAGGACGCAACTAAAGCTGAGGGCCAACAGCCTCCATAGGCTTATCAACGCACGATCACCCCTTAGCCTGGACTATAAGGTTCTCCTATATAACTGCGTTCTTAAACTCATCTGGACCTACGGCTCCCAGCTCTGGGGAAATGCTAGCAGCAGCAGTATTGACATCGTCCAAAGGGCTCAATCAAAAATTCTGAGAACGATCACTGGGGAACCGTGGTACGTTCGGAACGGATACATCCATAGAGACCTGAACATCCCTCCAGTCAGAGACGTCGTAGTCCAGATAAAAGAAAAGTACCTCATAAAGCTCTCTGCCCATCCAAATCATCTTGCAAGAGGTCTAACTCGGTCTTGTATCCGATCTCGTCTTCGCCGCAACGACTTTCCAGCCCAACGATAAATACTTAGGGCCAGTAGACTCTAAGCAGTTGGAAATGTAATTGTTAATTAATATAGTTTTGTAAGATTTGTAGAACTATTGTTAGTCTCGTAAGAGAAGATCCAATAAATAATGCAAAGCAAAAAAAAAAAATAAAATCTGTTTTACGAAAACAGCGACTTTTAGGCAGTTAAAAAACTAAGTCTTAAGTAGGACGTTAGGGGTCTTCGAGGACAACTAAAGGTCAAGTTTGTACTACAGTACTAGAAAAGGATCCGATGGAAACAAACGATCGCATCTAAAAGATGTGTATTTATTGCAAAATAACGAAAAATTTGAAATTTCGAGCTTTAACCAGGTTTCAGTAAAGATAATAATGTTAGCTTCAAAAGAAATAATATCTACATAAAGTTTATTAAGTTTAGAGTTAAGCCCTCTAACGTTCTCATAAGTTAAACAAAGAGTTAGTTTTTTGCTACATTACTAGAAGTTGAAGATGAAGTACTAGTAGGATACAGAGGCAGTGCAATCGGAGGCCCATTTCTTCTACTTGACTCATTCTCTTTTATAATTAAATCCTTCGGCCAAAAGTTTTAGCAATATATAGTGTTGAATGCTTCTGCCGCAACACTAAGTTTAAAAGAGCTTATTATGTATTTATTTTTTTTTTAAACGCAAGAAAAGAGAATTAGAAAGGCTGGAGTGTGAGAGAATCGAGTGTAGCAGAAGCAGGAATGATGCCTGTGACTTTTACCAGAGGGTAAAACGCCTTACTCAAGGGTACAGAGCTGGAGATCTCGCCTGCAGAGATGATGATGGAAACCTGGTCACAGATGCAAGGATCGCGTTAAGGTTATGGAGGGATCACTTCTCAAGTCTTTTGGAGGGCGATGACTTGGATGCTAATTCTGGAGAAAGTGATTCACAAACCCCAATCAACGACGAGGTCGATATACCGACCCCTGGCCATGTTGAAGTCAAGGCCGCAATACAGCGGCTGAAGAACAATAAAGCTGCAGGTGCTGATGGCTTGTCAGCTGAATTGTTCAAGGCTGGAGGCGAAGAGTTGGTAAGGTGTATGCACCAACTCTTATGCGATGTATGGCTAGTGGAGAGCATACCCGATGATTGGAACCTTAGCCTGATCTGTCCTGTCCTGAAGAAGGGTGATGCCACGCTGCGCGCAAATTATCGTGGCATCAGTCTACTGCCAGTGGCATATAAGGTTCTGACGAGCGTACTGTGTGAAAGGTTGAAACCATTTTCTGAGGCACTGATTGGACCTTATCAGTGTGGTTTCAGACCTGGTAGGTCCTCCATCGACCAAATATTCACACTGCGCCAGATCCTGGAGAAATCGCACGAGAGTCAGATTGACACCCACCATCTTTTTGTTGACTACAAGGCCGCTTTTGATAGTCCACAGCGAGATCGCCTGTACGCCGCCATGTCTGAGCTTGGTATTCCTGCGAAGCTAATACGGCTTTGCAGAATGACATTGAGCAACACCAGCAGCTCTGTCAAGGTAGGAAATGACCATTCCGAAACCTTTAATACCAAGCGTGGTCTCAGACAAGGTGATTCGCTGTCTTGTATGCTTTTCAGTCTACTGATGGAGAGTATTATAAGAAAAGCTGAGGTTCCTTGGAGTGGCACGATATTGACAAACAGATGTGTCCAGCTGCTTGGATATGCCGATGATATTGGTATAACAGGAGCTTTTGGTGCTATTGAAAGGGAATCGGCTAAAGTAGGGCTTCGTGTGAACATGGTGAAAACAAAGTTTATGGCATGCTCCAGCAGAGCAGCGGCGCCTTGATTCTCAATTGGGGGGAGGCAGGGAGCTATAGCTTTGAGGCCGTGAAGGAGTTTGTGTTCATTGGCTCCACCATGACAGGCGATAACAATGTTGGCCTTGAAATCAAAAGAAGAATTACATCTGCCAACCGGTGCTACTTTGGGCTCAGTAGGCAAATGAACAGCAGAGCCCTCGCTCGTCGGACAAAACTAACACTCTACAAGACGCTCATCCTTCCGGTGCTTCTGTATGGAGCAGAAGCCTGGACAGTTACACAAACGGATGCAGCTGCTCTTGGAGTGTTCGAGCGAAAAATTCTTCGAAAAATCTTCGGTCCGATATACGTTAGTGGAACATATCGTATCAGATGGAACCACGAGCTGTATGAGCTCTACGGGGACATTGATGTGGTCAAGCGAATTCACATTATGAGACTTCGTTGGCTAGGTCATGTTGCTCGTATGGATGAACAAGCTCCAGCTCGTAAGGTATTTGATGCGGTAGTTGTTGGACAACGAAGGAGAGGAAGACCCCGGCTACGATGGCAAGACCAAGTGACGGAAGCCCTGGCGTCACATGGTATTACCAATTGGAGAAGACGCGCACAGAGCGGGAGCGCGTGGAGGGAGATTGTGCATCAGGCTGTATCTCGTTAGAGGTGTAAATGCCAATTAATTAATTAATTAAATTATTATGTATTAAAATTATATATACATTAAAAAAAAAATACGATAATAAACACAAAGAAAGGAGAACAAAAGAAAACATAAAAGTACCAAGTTGGACACTGTCAAATAATTCTTTGCAAAATTAAAATGTTATCTTAAGGTACTGTTATATCTATTAAACTAACTAATATTTGGTGTTTCTTCCATCAGCATTAATTATACTTTTTAAGTGCTGCGGTATCTTTAGACACCTTTTCTTAACAAGGGCCCACAATTTTTTAATAGGATTCATGTCCGGACTCTGTGCAGGTGTATCTATTAGCTTCTACAATTATAGGGCGCCAAGATCCGGCATATCCATGATTGCTTTGGATCATTGTCTTCGTATAATTTATATACCAAGTTATTTGGATTCCTTGGATCCACAAAGCCAAAACCGCGGGGTCTGCTCGTCAGGTAATTTTTTATAATATCTAAACTTCTTTGGTCGTATTTTCCTTAATTAATCACAGCTTTCCCACTCCTTTGGTCGAGAAACAGCCCACGCCATAACCGACAATTTTCCAAATTTAACTGCTGGAATATTTTTGGGGAGTAGGGCTGTTTTTGGCTTTCTCCAAACTTTTCCTGGCCCGGAATTATAATAGAGTATTATCTTGCTCTCATCGGAACTCCACGGGCTTGTTTACTATATGAAGTAAGGAAAATGTTAATCGTTTGTCAATTATCGAAGCGGAAAGTAATGGTTTCTTTCTTGCTAAAAGACAGGAGTATTTATGGCGATTGAGAATTGTTCTTATTGTCTCATGACATTTGTCTAATTACAATCTTTTTTAATTGTAATGAAGATTTCCCACAGACTTGTTTGTGGGTTAATATCAACCTGTCTCACAATTTTTGAGCAATCTCAGAGCTTCAGTGGTCTGCCTCCAGCATTGTTCAAATGCAGTCTGTTTTCTTTTTCTGCTTGATTAATAATGTGTTAAATAGATCTTAGTCTTATGTCGAACATTTCTGCCAACACCTTTGGCGTTTTTCCTTTATAATAGTTGTAAAAAACTAACTGTATTAAATTTTCACTCATTCGCTTTCCAGGCATTTTAAAAAACTTTAATTTACACTGCAGCTGCACTCTATTGATACACATTTTTACTAGGAATAGATTGGCATAGCATACAAGAAGAACATGTATTCATTTGAATACTAACGGTAGGTTGCGTTACTTAGTTTTTGGTCTCGCTTCCTTTCAATGAGGTCAGGTAAATCTGGTAGCACAAATTCGGTTAGTCACAGGAAGTATGATAACTTAGAATCATTATTTCAATATTGTGATTGCTAAGCTAATAAATTTAAAAAAAACTCTTTTCTCCTCCTATTTTCCTATGTTTAATTACAGTCAACAATGATACGTAGTATGCGACTGATTGCGGCTCGAACTATACCTTTAAAGATAATACTAATGGTAATGGTGGTAGATATTTGCTGATTTAACTCAATTGGTTTAACCTTTCAAAACACATTAAATTTATTTCGTGCAATAAATACACTACTCAAACAAACAAATAATATTTATGGTTTTCTACACCATATACTAGTTTATTATGCTGGTAATTTTTTTGTTTTTTTGATAATATTTTGTATGTATGTTGTGTTAGTTCTTTGATAAAAAGTTGTCTAGCCATGCTTCAATAACTGGTAAATTTCTTTCACTCCATTGTTGTTCTTCTTTGATGTTGCGAAGAGACTTTTCAATGATGTGTTGTGCGCTTCCGAATTCTCCTGCATGTTGTTCGTACAGCTGTTGTACTAGGTTATAGCCTTGTTGATTTGAAAAAAAGCCGGTAGCTGAACTTATCAAATGATCCCATAAATTTGATTTATTTGTTAATCTGAAAAAAGAAAACATATTTTAATATATGTTAGCAAATAAATTCACCCAATTATAAAATGAATTGACCATATCTGATTATTATCATGCCAATCGTCAATTAGCTTTGAAATTTATGGAAAGTGAACTCTTTTTCGGTCGGTAGCATATCATGTCGTACTATTATTTGAAGCTTAGTGACTACTTCTATTACTATCCCCAAAACTCACAGCACATACACTTACATGTACTGTATGACGAGGAAGTGCAATGCTCCAGACGCTTTATTCTGTAGGTACAAAAATTAAGACCCTTAGCACATCGCAGGCAGTGGAATGTGCCCCCAATTAAGGACCATACGTATAATCTCAACCACTGCGTGGCTGCACACGGGCTTCTGATGCAGTCAGCTATTTTTTTTTTTGTATTTGCGATAATAAGTATATTTTATTTATGCTAAAAAGTGGCGGAAAAGTTGTATGTCAGGATTAACTATAGCCCCACCAAAGCGTTATCTGGAGAGTTGCCATTCACGTTCTGGACTTCCATAGTGCCAACAGTGGGATATACACGCACTTTTGGTAACAAGGCATATGCACTTATAAAGGGAAAGAACAAGGGCAAGTTTGAGGCGAGATCGGAAGACGAACCAGAACAAAGTTCATCGTGTGACGATGGTAAAACTAAAGAGACAGGCCAGCCGGTAAGATATGGTTGAGGACGTACTAAGCTGATAAGGACCGGGCAGCGAAGTAGATCACGTAAGATCTATAATTAAAGAACAGAAGATGTTTCCGAATGCAAACAATATGACCAAGAAGCAAATAAACACATGTCACATGAGGGACAGACAAGAGTTGGGAACATAATAAACTTTAGTAAAAAGAATGCACAGATAAGAGCTTAAGTGTGCGACGAGATGAGATGCTATAAACTCGGCAGTTTTACAGCACAAATAAGACCAAATACTCCTTCTTCTAGAATTTGAAAAAAGATCCGAGCCCTTCATAACTTCAACACTACTAAATCCATCAACGTAATTACAGATCCATACACCAACAATAACTCCACTGAACAAAAACTAATCACAAATAGCTTAGCCCAATTTTTGTCTGACTCTGCACAAAATAACAACGTTTCACATACTACATTTAAAGCTACACAAAAAAAAAACATAATAAATATGCCTCTTAGCAAGTCACCAAGCCAATCAGCAAAACAAATAGAATTAAACATAAGTCCGATCAAATTACTTAGCTCTGTTAATTCCCTCAAAGGTCATCCCCAAGGATTAGACAGGAGTTCATATCCAATGATAAAACACACTATCCT